>JASFAX010003071.1:0-43693 GCA_030737875.1 Allium sativum
GAAAGTGATTTCAAAATCTGATATTTTGAAAAGAATTGAAATTCAAAATGAATTTGAATTGAATTGAATAGAAAACGAATTTGAATTGAACTGAATAGAAAACGAATTTGAATTGAACTGAATAGAAAACGAATTTGAATTGAATTGAATAGAAAACGAATTCAAATTGAATTGAATAGAAAACGAATTTGATTTGAATTGAATAGAAAACAAATTTGAATTTAATCGAATAGAAAACAAATCTGAATTGAATTGAATTCAATTGAAAACGAATTGAAATAGAATTGAAATCGATTCGAATTGAAATCAAATAGAAGTGAATGTAAAAAGAATTTATAAGGGAAAACTCAATTTTGATTTGAATTTGAAATAAAGGTTGAAATTGTTTTGAAACAAATTTGAAATGATTTATAAAATTCGTTTTAAAAAAGGAAATCGACGAAATATATATAATATACATACATACATACATACATATATATATATATATATATATATATATTATATATAATGGCCTGAATAGAACGCGCCGCGCCGCGGCAGTTCGTGAATTTCGACCATCGACTTCGAACGGACATTGCGGGAGATCCGACCGTCGGATTCTCCTAAAACAGGAACCGTTGGGTTCGTATCGAAAAGTGATTTCTAACGAATATTAGAAATTTGAAATCTAACGGTTGGATTTGGAATTATGTCCAAATCAATTTTGGAAAAGGTCGCTGTAAGTGCAGTTCGATGGTCGTTGATGGAAATCGACTGTACAGGCCTTGATAAAATTATTAAAAATATCAATAATTTGTGTAAAATCATAAGAAATGATTTGGGAAAAATTGGGATGAAAAACTCCATATTTGAAAAGATAAAAATAGATTTTTATCGAAATGAACTAGTTTTGAACTAGAATAATAATTTATTTATTTTTAAAATAAATAAAGTGGATTTGAAATGGTTTTGAAAATAACTAGGATTTCCAATATATTGATTGGAAATGGATTTGAATCGAAATTGTCTTCGGAATATTTCGACGTGGGATTTTGTGATTATACAGGTATTGTTATGGGAAATTTGAAAGATATATTTATATCGTTATTTCCAATACGATATTTGTTGGTCGTAGAATTTGATATTGAATATAGGCCGATATATTTTCTATTCAGAGCCTTGTATTTAATATCAAATGTGATTTGGGTTTGTCGTGAATGGTGTCTTCATTAACACTGTTCTTGAACCCAGTTGAGAAAAGATCAAATCCTTTTATTTGGATTTAATGAAGTGTACCAATTAAATAATATTTGATTGGAATTGAATCGATATTGATTTTTGGGTTTATCGTGAACAGTGTTTTAAATAACACTTGTTCTTTAACCCGATAATTAATAGAATGTGATTTTGGGTTGTCGTGAACGGTATCATCAATAATACTGTTCTTAGATCCAAAGGAGTTAAGAAAATCAGAAACTAACTGGAGATTAGTTGAGTTGAATGGTTTCTGGGGTATTGATCTGATGTTGGTTTCGGCCTTCGGGGTTAATACTTAGGGAATTGCTCACTTGCTAATTTATGGTTAGGGTCTGATTGAAATGTAATGTGATTTTGGGTTTATAGTGAACCGTGTTTTGAAATGACACTGGTTCTTTAACCCAGTTAAAGATTAAAACTAAGTGAAGTTTTAATGAATCTTTAATTAGATTGAAAAGATCGAGATTGGAGTATCACCAGTTTTGCTCCAAAGCGATAGTTAAATCTTTAATTAGATTTGAACGTGAAATGGTAATTGAATTTACCGATAACACCGTGGTGTTAGATATGAAGTATTACCTGTTTTGCTTCATGGGATGAATAGATTGGGATTGGGAAATAAAATAAATAATTACTTCGGTGTGTTCGCTAATCCCGACTAGTTTGGAAAACCATAATTTGGTTTGAAATGACATCCAAAGGAAGATCAAAGGATAAATTTTAAAGAATTTATTTTTGATAAAATTAATGGGAACCTTTCATTAAGAACGTGAAATTTAGAAACTAACTGTAGGTTAGCTAAGAAGGATGGTTTCCTGGGTATTGATCTGATGTTGGTTTCGGCCTTCGGGGTTAATATTTGGGGAATTGTTCTCTTGCTAATTTACGGTTAGTGACTGCTAAATTGGAATGAGGCGTATGTTGTGTTTGTGTAACAATTGTTTATAATATACGCGGGTTGTTCGGAAAGGCCGGGTTTATACCCATTCTGAATAACCGATTCGACGAAAAGTCGAAGATGGTGACGGTGGTCGAAGACCGAAAGTCTTCACATCGTTTGGGTGATTACTGATATCTTGATTGGGTTGTACACCCAAGATGAGGGAATCAGTTGGTGGTCGTCCAGACGTACTTGGAGATCGACAGATATGCGAGGAAAGTGCCTCCGGTTTCGTTCAGACCTAGAACGGACTTGTAAATGGATGGTGTGTCTAACATTGTATTCCTTTATATTGTATTCATTGATCTCTGCTAAATATATATCTGTTTGGCGGCGGAGAATTTATTCTCTTGCTTAACGCCCTTCTCTGAGACATACGAGCTCAGAGGTTATATATTGGCAGAAATCAGTGGTATAATATGGATTGATAGTGTGGCATGCTGAGATGCAGTGATCCAGACTTTTATTGAAAAGCAAAGTTTGGTGGATGATGATCAAAGCGCAGCTTTAATATAGCATGGCTTTGTGTATAGCGTTGATTCGCGAGCCTCACACCTCGATATGGTGGTAAACTGATGGTTTGATCAGTATGCTTTTAGTGGATGGGCACCTTAGTGGTGTTGTGGATTCGGTCGACCGAGATGAGCTTAGTGCTCAAGGTTATATAGAGTAAGCGGTGTTTTCTCTCGCTGGGACGTAAGCCGCGGTGATACTCTGGTCCCAAAAGTGCGGATGTGCAGACGGTGTTTTCTCTTGTTGGGACGTAAGCCGTGGGGAATTGCATTACGCGATCGATCTTTCGAATCAGGAGCCACCATGATGGAAATCCAATTTCCAATACGTGTATTCCGGTTTTATTTGTAGAGCCTAGTATGGCGACATAGTGGGATGGGGCGCTTATGCCGTCTATGATTGATACTTATGATTTGAAGATATTTTATACAATATGCACTTATAATAGTATCAAATGATTTGTTTTAAACGTATCAAGCATTCTTGGCTATTATAAGGTAAAAACCCTATCCTCCGGTTTGCGTTGCATTGTGTGATGGGACCTGGGTCTTATAATAGCTTCATTTTTCTTTATTTAGCATCGCGCTGTTGTTTTATGCACTGGTGTTCTTGGGAGGAAACCCGTTCCGTGTTATACGGCGTGGTCCCTTGATTTTACCTTACTTTGAAAATAAAGATTAATAACTGTTTTAGTTCTCACACCAGTCACATGACTGACCTGGAGTTTATTGTTTTAACCTAAACTCTGGGTGCCCCTATTTTCCACACGGGCAGCTAGTAGTTTTGGTTTTGCAGATTTATATTCACAGGATCCTGGTTTACAGCTGGAACGATATCCAGAAAGCTTTGTATCCGTATATCACCTTCAGTTGTGTATTGTATTATTTTCCGCTGCTATGTATTTAAATGTAATTTAAATTTTGATATTTCTGTGTAATATTTATTTATGCTCTGTATATTCTTGTATTCTGATGGAATTGTTGTAAATTAACAATGAAATGTTCTTCCTTCTGCGTTCTTTTGTGGCTTGCTCTCGAACTATCCGCTCTTTCCTCACCGGGGAAGTTACGGTTTTCACAGTTGGTATCAGAGCTTTGGTTTACAAAGCTCATAGAACAAGACACATTAGAACCATACGAAAGAATTCATCAGATATTGGATTAGTAATATCCAATGGAATGACTCGTTAGAGATGGGATCAGTAGTATCCTAGAACGAGTGTGAAGAGTATATTTTTGAAATTGAAAACAAATTTTGTTTTGAAAATTTAAATAAACTATTCGTATTTGATTAGTTATTATGTTTGAATTTGGACAGTCCAGTATATATAGACTTTGCGTGTACGTCTGATCCGCGAGTATTTGAAGTTTTAATATACTGGATAGATATAGAATCGCACTGTAGTCGTTCGGGGGTAATTCTGATGATAGCGATCGCATCATCAGTATTTATGTTCGAGTGACGAAGGTGGGACGTCTATATATTTCCTATTGACTGGTGTGAGAACCAAAATTAGATAGGGCTTATTGTTGTGATTTATTTTATTTATTCATACTTTGTATATTCTTGTATCTGATGGAATTGTTGTAATTAACAATGAAATGTTCTTCTGTTTGTGTTCTGATATGGCTTGTTCTCAATTCAATCAGTTCCTTCACGGGGAAGTTCGGGTCATCTCATCATCAGCCAATATTCACACTGAAAATCCCCTGCGCCTGTACAACATTCTTTCCATTGGTCCTATAAGAACCATCACATTAAATGCCAATCTATATCCATGTTTTTTCTCAAATCTTCTTCCTTGGTTTTAACAAATATTGTGATCATCCTTAGTACCATAAATGCTTAGCATATATTGAGCTTTTCAAAACATATTTCTCACATGTCATTTTTGATTTAACAAGAATTCTTTTAAAACTATTACTTGTCTTCCAAGGTGGGTTAAAATATGAAAGCTTTTGGTATAGAAGATTTCGGCCATGTGATGTTTATATGCATGATAAAATCTGATATGGCCTAGATGCTAGTATATAAATTCTAATGTAAAGAAATCTTATGTTTATATACACAAGACTGCGCAAGATCATGTGCTTTCTATTTTGTGAAATGCTATGACAATGCAGCATGTTTTGGGAAAATGAGAAGAGAGTGAAATTTTCAAAAAATCTTGTGTAAAAAGAGAATGATTTTGAACTGAAAATGTTTGATAACAATTTGATTTGGCCATGTGACAATATATCTCACTAAATCCTCTTTTCTAGCTAGTACTAGTGTAAGTTATGTCTTGAATTTTGTTCATGAACATGCTAGCAAAAGAGAGTTGGTACTTTCATGTTTTGTGTTATGTTCATGAGAATTAAACTTGTTTTACTATGTGCCTTTGAACTTTCTTTGCCAAAAAGAAACGAGGCTTTCATGTTTTGATAATGTGCTAGTAAACAAGAACTAGCTTTTAACTTGCTTTGATCAAAAGGGTTTTGGCATTTTTAATTCAAGTATTTAAAAGTTTTCAAATCAAATTTTACAAAAACTCAAATTCTAAAATACTTTGAAAATGAACAGAATATAAAATAAAATGGCATTAAAAACTTGCTATAAGAAAAGTGTTATCTTCATACACAATGTGTAAAATAAAATTAAACAAACGCTATTAAATTCATGCTATCATACTAGAAATGTGTAAAAACTAGTTTTAGCAAGTGCTGTGATATTCACCTGTGTACATGCTATTATTTATAAATTAACAGGGTTTTGAAAACTCAAAGTCTGGATTTTTAAATCGTATCTGTAAACACGTACTTACGATCATTCAATAACTGTGTCAGTGACAAGTGTAATCTGTGTCAGTGATAAGCGTAAATACCCGGGTCATTACAACACGTGTACACATACACGTGTGTATGGGCATGCTTCCTGTAATAACCCGGAAATCTGGGCCAGTTTAAAATTTTTATTTTGGCAATTTTAGCGGATTTTGAACATTTAAAATAGATTATTTTAAATAATATCGACGAAAAAATTATTTTGAATATAATCGAACGTATATATTTATATAGATCGTCATTAGAATATAAATATTTATTTTAAATTATAAAAGGAATTGAAAATGGTGCGGTAGTTCGATAATTCGATTTCAAACTTCAATTGAATGTATCTGGTGCAAAATAAACCGGATTTTAGTGAAACCAAAAGTAATAGGATCTACTTGATAATATCTTTCCAACGAATCCGAAAAATTGAAATTTCATAGCGGGAATAAAAAGATATGTCCAGTTGGAAATTCTGAATAGTCGCTATAGAATTTAGGCCCTTAAAAGTTGAAATTTTGCAAACGACCTCGGATTTCGACGAAACCACTTTTGTTGGGTCCGTGATGTCAAGTTATTGTTAGATTCCAAATTTCATAATTTTTCGAATCAATATGTGAGCGTGGCAAAGGAAAACGCGTTTGACCAGTTTTGGTTGATTTTAATCGATTGGAAAATGGCCATTTTTCAAACGGTCTCAGAATTTGACGAAACTAGTTTTGTAAGGACCGTATCGTCAATACGAAGCTAGAAAATGTTTTTTTGGGATTTTTAGAGTTAGTATGCGGCCACGGTAAATTAAAATGTGCGTTTAAATTAAATATATAAGGATTTATATTTTAATCTTGAGAAAAACTGATTCAAACAGTCGAATTGGCTTATGAAACAAATCCCATTGTGTTCGGAATGGGGGTATTTAGTTAGGGGCGACAGTCGTTGGGCATGATTTGGGGTTAAGATGGATAAAATAGTAGAAGTGGAATAAAATAATAATTAAATAAATTATGAAACCCTAACTAATTGGTCAACCTAGGTCATAATTACCCAACGCGGTTGAACCCGCCGTTACTCCAATCAAAGGGCGGAAACCGCTCGATATTTCTCCCCAAAAAAATCCGTCTAATTCACACAACAATTAAAGAGGAAATAAAACAAATATCAGAGCCCTTTCTGAGATCTTCAAATCCATAGCGATTGGGGGAATTATCGTTAGGCGCGGAGTGGGAAATCGGAGCTGGAAGGGCCGCATTTGGTTCGGGTTTGCTGGCGACTGGGGTCGCCGGAGGTGGCGTCGCTCACGGTGGAGGGGTGGTTCGCGATGGCGCATCAAGTGGTGGGGTCGATGGGGGGTCCGAACCCCTGAGGTGGCGGCGGCGACAAATTTTCCTAGACGAGTTCAAGCCGACGAGTTCGGAAGGGTTTCAAAGGCAGGCGACGATGATGAGTTTCAGTTGTGCCAGATGGGAACGACGATGAACAAAGTACAGTGAAGTTTTGTCTTGTTTTTATTCAATGAAATTTGTTTAGTTAATTTACAAATTTAAACAGTAATTGAATTTAAAAATGGTAGTGATAAAAATAAAATGAAATAGCAAATATTTTATAAAATAAAATTACCATTGTTTTAAAATGAAATTAGAATTGTTTTCAAATAAAATTAGCATTGCTTTATTTTCATTTTAAAAAATATGATTTTGGTTAATAGGAAAGATCGAATTTGTGCTATAGAAAAGATCGAATTTTCGATGTAGAAAGATTTTATTTTTTGAAGTAAAAGATTAGATTTTTTCTAATAAAAAAATTTGGGTTTTGAAAACAAAAAGAAGTGATTTATTTTCTGATTTATATACGCATAAAGATTAGAAACTTAAAATGGAAAAGATTAGATTTTTAAAATAGCTTTGAAATTATAATAGGAATTTTTATATAAATATAAACATAGTATAAAAATATATGATTTTGCTAGTATAAAAATTAGATTTTTATATATTGAATAGCAAAGTAAAAATTCGATTTTTATATATTGAATAGCAAAGTAAAAATTCGATTTTTATATATTGAATAGCAAAGTAAAAATTCGATTTTTATATACTGGATTGCAAAGTAAAAATTCGATTTTTATATATTGAATAGCAAAATAAAAATTCGATTTTTATATATCGAATAGCGAAGTAAAAATGTGATTTTTACATATGTAGAGAATACGGGCAGAGAAAATGAAAAGAGGCAAGAGCGGCAACGATTTCTACATAAGAAGAGTCGTGGCGTTGGATTTAGCTTTCGGTGAGAATTTCTCACTCTTTAATTTAATTTTCTAGTTATATATATATACTAGGATGCAGACAGTGTTTAGTAGCACCCGATACCCGTCGTCCACAGACCATGGACGACTTGTATGCTTGTTTGTTTGATTTTGATGTGTAGTTGATTGTGTGATGTGATATGAAATGAAATAAAATATTTATATAGTTTTAAATATTTTATAGTTAAAAATATAATTTTTAACGCGTATATAAAATGAAGTAAAAATAAACAAATCGGACGATTTGTTTATATACACACCTTTGACTGATATTGATTGGGACGATAAATTTTACACATCGCCCAACTGCACAAATAAAATCTGTGTTTGATTGTTTGAAACCCCACACGGGTATTGGGATGATATTTGACATACACTAATCCCGATTGTTTAGTTGTATGTCGATCGATTGATTGACAGACTGTTATGAGCGTTAAATATTTATATTCGATGCTTATACAGTGTAGAATGCACTTTCGATGATGGTTGATTTTTCATCGTTGTTATTGTATACATGTGTTGTAGAAAATCCATATAATTAACATTATATGGTAATTGATTGGGCTTCATTCAATATTTGAAATACAAATATTTGAAAAAGAAATATCTGAATAGAAATATTTGAAATAGAAATATTTGAAAAAGAAATATCTGAATAGAAATATTTGAATAGAAATATTTGAAAAGAAATATTTGAAAAAGAAATATCTGAATAGAAATATTTGAATAGAAATATTTGAAAAGAAATATTTGAAAAAGAAATATCTGAATAGAAATATTTGAAATAGAAATATTTGAAAAGAAATATTTGAAAAAGAAATATCTGAATAGAAATATTTGAATAGAAATATTTGAAATAGAAATATTTGAAAAAGAAATATCTGAATAGAAATATTTGAATAGAAATATTTGAAAAGAAATATTTGAAATAGAAATATTTGAAATATAAATATTTGAAAAAAAGAAATATTTGAAATAGAATATTTGAAAATAGAAATATATGAAGCCGTGTTGATTAGATGGACGCCATTTTGACGTGAACGATATTTATATCGATTTTATAATGAATATCGAAAGTGATTTCAAAATCTGATATTTTGAAAAGAATTGAAATTCAAAATGAATTTGAATTGAATTGAATAGAAAATGAATTTGAATTGAACTGAATAGAAAACGAATTTGAATTGAACTGAATAGAAAACGAATTTGAATTGAATTGAATAGAAAACGAATTCAAATTGAATTGAATAGAAAACCAATTTGAATTGAATTGAATAGAAAACAAATTTGAATTAAATCGAATAGAAAACAAATCTGAATAGAATTGAATTCAATTGAAAACGAATTGAAATAGAATTGAAATCGATTCGAATTGAAATCAAATAGAAGTGAATGTAAAAAGAATTTATAAGGGAAAACTCAATTTTGATTTGAATTTGAAATAAAGGTTGAAATTGTTTTGAAACAAATTTGAAATGATTTATAAAATTCGTTTTAAAAAAGGAAATCGACGAAATATATATAATATATATACATATATATATATATTATATATATAATGGCCTGAATAGAACGCGCCGCACCGCAGTAGTTCGTGAATTTCGACCATCGACTTCGAACGGACATTGCGGGAGATCCGACCGTCGGATTCTCCTAAAACCGGAACCGTTGGGTTCGTATCGAAAAGTGATTTCTAACGAATATTAGAAATTTGAAATCTAACGATTGGATTTGGAATTATGTCCAAATCAAATTTGGAAAAGGTCGCTGTAAGTGCAGTTCGATGGTCGTTGATGGAAATCGACTGTACAGGCCTTGATAAAATTATTAAAAATATCAATAATTTGTGTAAAATCATAAGAAATGATTTGGGAAAAATTGGGATGAAAAAATCCATATTTGAAAAGATAAAAATAGATTTTTATCGAAATGAACTAGTTTTGAACTAGAATAATAATTTATTTATTTTTAAAATAAATAAAGTGGATTTGAAATGGTTTTGAAAATAACTAGGATTTCCAATATATTGATTGGAAATGGATTTGAATCAAAATTGTCTTCGGAATATTTCGATGTGGGATTTTGTGATTATACAGGTATTATTATGGGAAATTTGAAAGATATATTTATATCGTTATTTCCAATACGATATTTGTTGGTCGTAGAATTTGATATTGAATATAGGCCGATATATTTTCTATTCAGAGCCTTGTATTTAGTATCAAATGTGATTTGGGTTTGTCGTGAATGGTGTCTTCATTAACACTGTTCTTGAACCCAGTTGAGAAAAGATCAAATCTTTTTATTTGGATTTAATGAAGTGTACCAATTAAATAATATTTGATTGGAATCGAATTGATATTGATTTTTGGGTTTATCGTGAACAGTGTTTTAAATAACACTTGTTCTTTAACCCGATAATTAATAGAATGTGATTTTGGGTTGTCGTGAACGGTATCTTCAATAATACTGTTCTTAGATCCAAAGGAGTTAAGAAAATCAGAAACTAACTGGAGAATAGTTGAGTTGAATGGTTTCTGGGGTATTGATCTGATGTTGGTTTCGGCCTTCGGGGTTAATACTTAGGGAATTGCTCACTTGCTAATTTATGGTTAGGGTCTGATTGAAATGTAATGTGATTTTGGATTTATAGTGAACCGTGTTTTGAAATGACACTGATTTTTAACACAGTTAAAGATTAAAACTAAGTGGAGTTTTAATGAATCTTTAATTAGATTGAAAAGATCGAGATTGGAGTATCACCAGTTTTGCTTCAAAGCGATAGTTAAATCTTTAATTAGATTTGAACGTGAAATGGTAATTGAATTTACCGATAACGCCGTGGTGTTAGATATGAAGTATTACCTGTTTTTCTTCATGGGATGAATAGATTGGGATTGGGAAATAAAATAAATAATTACTTCGGTGTGTTCGCTAATCCCGACTAGTTTGGAAAACCATAATTTGGTTTGAAATGACATCCAAAGGAAGATCAAAGGATAAATTTTAAAGAATTTATTTTTGATAAAATTAATGGGAACCTTTCATTAAGAACGTGAAATTTAGAAACTAACTGTAGGTTAACTAAGAAGGATGGTTTCCTGGGTATTGATCTGATGTTGGTTTCGGCCTTCGGGGTTAATATTTGGGGAATTGTTCTCTTGCTAATTTACGGTTAGTGACTGCTAAATTGGAATGAGGCGTATGTTGTGTTTGTGTAACAATTGTTTATAATATACGCGGGTTGTTCGGAAAGGCCGGGTTTATACCCATTCTGAATAACCGATTCGACGAAAAGTCGAAGATGATGACGGTGGTCGAAGACCGAAAGTCTTCACATTGTTCGGGTGATTACTGATATCTTGATTGGGTTGTACACCCAAGATGAGGGAATCAGTTGGTGGTCGTCCAGACGTACTTGGAGATCGACAGATATGCGAGGAAAGTGCCTCCGGTTTCGTTCAGACCTAGAACGGACATGTAAATGGATGGTGTGTCTGACATTGTATTCCTTTATATTGTATTCATTGATCTCTGCTAAATATATATCTGTTTGGCGGTGGAGAATTTATTCTCTTGCTTAACGCCCTTCTCTGAGACATACGAGCTCAGAGGTTATATATTGGCAGAAATCAGTGGTACAATATGGATTGATAGTGTGGCATGCTGAGATGCAGTGATCCAGACTTTTGTTGAAAAGCAAAGTTTGGTGGATGATGATCAAAGCGCAGCTTTAATATAGCATGGCTTTGTGTATAGCGTTGATTCGCGAGCCTCACACCTCGGTATGGTGGTAAACTGATGGTTTGATCAGTATGCTTTTAGTGGATGGGCACCTTAGTGGTGTCGTGGATTCGGTCGACCGAGATGAGCTTAGTGCTCAGGGATATATAGAGTAAGCGGTGTTTTCTCTCGCTGGGACGTAAGCCGCGGTGATACTCTGGTCCCAAAAGTGCGGATGTGCAGACGGTGTTTTCTCTTGTTGGGACGTAAGCCGTGGGGAATTGCATTACGCGATCGATCTTTCGAATCAAGAGCTACCATGATGGAAATCCAATTTCCAATACGTGTATTCCAGTTTTATTTGTAGAGCCTAGTATGGCGACATAGTGGGATGGGACGCTTATGCCTTCTATGATTGATACTTATGATTTGAAGATATTTTATACAATATGCACTTATAATAGTATCAAATGATTTGTTTTAAACGTATCAAGCATTCTTGGCTATTATAAGGTAAAAACCCTATCCTCCGGTTTGCGTTGCATTGTGTGATGGGACCTGGGTCTTATAATAGCTTCATTTTTCTTTATTTTGCATCGCGCTGTTGTTTTATGCACTGGTGTTCTTGGGAGGAAACCCGTTCCGTGTTATACGGCGTGGTCCCTTGATTTTACCTTACTTTGAAAATAAAGATTAATAACTATTTTAGTTCTCACACCAGTCACATGACTGACCTGGAGTTTATTGTTTTAACCTAAACTCTGGGTGCCCCTATTTTCCACACGGGCAGCTAGTAGTTTTGGTTTTGTAGATTTATATTCACAGGATCCTGGTTTACAGCTGGAATGATATCCGGAAAGCTTTGTATCCGTATATCACCTTCAATTGTGTATTGTATTATTTTCCGCTGCTATGTATTTAAATGTAATTTAAATCTCTGATATTTCTGTGTAATATTTATTTATGCTCTGTATATTCTTGTATTCTGATGGAATTGTTGTAAATTAACAATGAAATGTTCTTCCGTCTGCGTTCTTTTGGGGTTTGCTCTCGAACTATCCGCTCTTTCCTCACCGGGGAAGTTACGGTTTTCACAGTTGGTATCAGAGCTTTGGTTTACAAAGCTCATAGAACAAGACACATTAGAACCATACGAAAGAATTCATCAGATATTGGATTAGTAATATCCAATGGAATGACTCGTTAGAGATGGGATCAGTAGTATCCTAGAACGAGTGTGAAGAGTATATTTTTGAAATTGAAAACAAATTTTGTTTTGAAAATTTAAATAAACTATTCGTATTTGATTAGTTATTATGTTTGAATTTGGACAGTCCAGTATATATAGACTTTGCGTATATGTCTGATCTGCGTGTATTTGAAGTTTTAATATACTGGATAGATATAGAATCGCACTGCAGTCGTTCGGGGGTAATTCTGATGATAGCGATCGCATCATCAGTATTTATGTTTGAGTAACGAAGGTGGGACGTCTATATATTTCCTATTGACTGGTGTGAGAACCAAAATTAGATAGGGCTTATTGTTGTGATTTGGCATCAAAAATGTGATTTTTGACTATATATCAAAGTTATGAATTTGAAACGATAACCCAATAATTGATTGATGGTTGTGTTGTTTGATTAATTAAAATTTAAACCATTTAGTCAAATTGTACCAAAAAGTGAGTTGTATTGAAAATTTATTGCATTTGCTTGCATATACATGTACTTACATTGAACAGGTCATAGCAAGGAGGCTAGAGCAGAGAATAAAATTTGTTTGCCCGACAAATAGGTACATGTTTACTATAATTTACTGTTTTGTTTGGGTGATGATGATTTTATGAGCCGATTGGCTAACCGCTTGGCTTTTACTTTTTCTTTTTGAGATCAGAAGGCCTGTATGGCAATTTCGGGATTTTCCCGTGGCTCCCGGTGCAGGGGACGTTATGGCGAAATTTTTCGAAAATTCCGGGTGTTAGCCAAATTTTTGAAGAATTTGAAAATTCTCAGAAACTGAAAAGTTGGAGAATGAAAACTAGATCGAACGTAGAGTTGATTAATCAAACAACTTTCGGCTTCGTTCCTTTTCGGGGACGAAAAGTTTTAAGTGGGGGAGATTGTAATAACCCGGAAATCTGGGCCAGTTTAAAAATTTTATTTTGGCAATTTTAGTGAATTTTGAACATTTAAAATAGATTATTTTAAATAATATCGACGAAAAATTTATTTTGAATATAATCGAACGTATATATTTATATAGATCGTCATTAGAATATAAATATTTATTTTAAATTATAAAAGGAATTGAAAATGGCGCGGTAGTTCGATAATTCGATTTCAAACTTCAATTGAATGTACCAGGTGCAAAATAAACCGGATTTTAGTGAAACCAAAAATAATAGGATCTATTTGATAATATCTTTCCAAGAATCCGAAAAATTGAAATTTCATAGCAGGAATCAAAAGATATGTCCAGTTGAAAATTCTGAATAGTCGCTATAGAATTCAGGCCCTTAAAAGTTGAAATTTTGCAAACGACCTCGGATTTCGACGAAACCACTTTTGTTGGGTCCGTGATGTCAAGTTATTGTTAGATTCCAAATTTCATAATTGTTCGAATCAATATGTGAGCGTGGCAAAGGAAAACGCGTTTGACCAGTTTTAGTTGATTTTAATCGACTGGAAAATGGCCATTTTTCAAACGGTCTCAAAATTCGACGAAACTAGTTTTGTAAGGACCGTATCGTCAATACGAAGCTAGAAAATATTTTTCTGGGATTTTTAGAGTTAGTATGCGGCCACGGTAAATTAAAATGTGCGTTTAAATTAAATATATAAGGATTTATATTTTAATCTTGAGAAAAACCGATTCAAACAGTCGAATTGGCTTACGAAACATATCCCATTGTGTTCGGAATGGGGGTATTTAGTTAGGGGCGACAGTCGTTGGGCTTGATTTGGGGTTAAGATGGATAAACTAGTAGAAGTGGAATAAAATAATAATTAAATAAATTATAAAACCCTAACTAATTGGTCAACCTAGGTCATAATTACCCAACGTGATCAAACCCGCCGTTACTCCAATCAAAGGGCGGAAACCTCTCGATATTTCTCACCAAAAAAATCCGTCCAATTCACGTAACAATTAAAGAGGAAATAAAACAAAAATCAGAGCACTTTCTGAGATCTTCGAATCCATAGCGGTTGGGGGAATTATCGTTAGGCGTGGAGTAGGAAATCGGAGCTGGAAGGGGCCGCATTTGGTTCGGGTTTGCTGGCGACTGGGGCCGCCGGAGGTGGCGTCGCTCACGGTGGAGGGGTGGTTCGCGATGGCGCATCAAGTGGTGGGGTCGATGGGGGGTCCGAACCCCTGAGGTGGCGGCGGCGACAAATTTTCCTGGACGAGTTCAAGACGACGAGTTCTGAAGGGTTTCAAAGGCAGGCGACGATGTTGAGTTTCAGTTGTGCCGGATGGGAACGACGATGAACAAAGTACAGTGAAGTTTTGTCTTATTTTTATTCAATGAAATTTGTTTAGTTAATTTACAAATTTAAACAGTAATTAAATTTAAAAATGGTAGTGATAAAAATAAAATTAAATAGCAAATATTTTATAAAATAAAATTACCATTGTTTTAAAATGAAATTAGAATTGTTTTCAAATAAAATTAGCATTGCTTTATTTTCAGTTTTAAAAATATGATTTTGGTTAATAGGAAAGATCGAATTTGTGCTATAGAAAAGATCGAATTTTCGATGTAGAAAGATTATATATTTTGAAGTAAAAGATTAGATTTTTTCTAATAAAAAAATTTTGGTTTTGAAAACAAAAAGTGATTTATTTTCTAATTTATATACGCATAAAGATTAGAAAATTAAAATGGAAAAGATTAGATTTTTAAAATAGCTTTGAAATTATAATAGGAATTTTTATATAAATATAAACATAGTATAAAAATATATGATTTTGCTAGTATAAAAATTCGATTTTTATATATTGAATAGCAAAGTAAAAATTCGATTTTTGTATATTGAATAGCAAAGTAAAAATTTGATTTTTATATATTGAATAGTAAAGTAAAAATTCGATTTTTATATATTGAATAGCAAAGTAAAAATTCGATTTTTATATATTGAATAGCGAAGTAAAAATTCGATTTTTATATATTGGATAGCAAAGTAAAAATTCGATTTTTATATAGTGAATAGAAAAATAAAAATTCGATTTTTATATATCGAATAGCGAAGTAAAAATGTGATTTTTACATATGTAGAGAATACGGGAAGAGAAAGTGACAAGAGGCAAGAGCGGCAAAGATTTCTACATAAGAAGAGTCGTGGCGTTGGATTTAGCTTTCGGTGAGAATTTCTCACTCTTTAATTTAATTTTCTAGTTATATATATATACTAGGATGTAGACGGTGTTTAGTAGCACCCGACACCCGTCGTCCACAGACCATGGACGGCTTGTATGCTTGTTTGTTTGATTTTGATGTGTAGTTGATTGTGTGATGTGATATGAAATGAAATAAAATATTTATATAGTTTTAAATACTTTATAGTTAAAAATATAATTTTTAACGTGTATATAAAATGAAATAAAAATAAACAAAGCGGACGATTTGTTTATATACACACCTTTGACTGATATTGATTGGGACGATAAATTTTACACATCGCCCAACTGCACAAATAAAATCTGTGTTTGATTGTTTGAAACCCCACACGGGTATTGGGATGATATTTGACGTACACTAATCCCGATTGTTTAGTTGTATGTCGATCAATTGATTGACAGACTGTTATGAGTGTTAAATATTTATATTCGATGCTTATACAGTGTAGAATGCACTTTGGATGATGGTTGATTTTTCATCGTTGTTATTGTATACATGTGTTGTAGAAAATCCATATAATTAACATTATATGGTAATTGATTGGGCTTCATTCAATATTTGAAATAGAAATATTTGAAAAAGAAATATCTGAATAGAAATATTTGAAATAGAAATATTTGAAAAAGTAATATCTGAATAGAAATATTTGAATAGAAATATTTGAAAAGAAATATTTGAAAAAGAAATATCTGAATAGAAATATTTGAATAGAAATATTTGAAAAGAAATATTTGAAAAAATAATATCTGAATAGAAATATTTGAAATAGAAGTATTTGAAAAGAAATATTTGAAAAAGAAATATCTGAATAGAAATATTTGAATAGAAATATTTGAAATAGAAATATTTGAAAAAGAAATATCTGAATAGAAATATTGGAATAGAAATATTTGAAAAGAAATATTTGAAATAGAAATATTTGAAATAGAAATATTTGAAAAAAAGAAATATTTGAAATAGAATATTTGAAAATAGAAATATATGAAGCCGTGTTGATTAGATGGACGCCATTTTGACGTGAACGATATTTATATCGATTTTATTCATTTTATAATGAATATCGAAAGTGATTTCAAAATCTGATATTTTGAAAAGAATTGAAATTCAAAACGAATTTGAATTGAATTGAATAGAAAACGAATTTGAATTGAACTGAATAGAAAACGAATTTGAATTGAACTGAATAGAAAACGAATTCAAATTGAATTGAATAGAAAACGAATTCAAATTGAATTGAATAGAAAACGAATTTGAATTGAATTGAATAGAAAACGAATTTGAATTGAATCGAATAGAAAACAAATCTGAATTGAATTGAATTCAATTGAAAACGAATTGAAATAGAATTGAATTCGAATTGAAATCAAATAGAAGTGAATGTAAAAAGAATTTATAAGGGAAAATTCGATTTTGATTTGAATTTGAAATAAAGTTTGAAATTGTTTTGAAACAAATTTGAAATGATTTATAAAATTCGTTTTAAAACAGGAAATCGACGAAATATATATATAATATATATATATATATTATATATAATGGCCTGAATAGAACGCGCCGCGCCGCAGTAGTTCGTGAATTTCGACCATCGACTTCGAACGGACATTGCGGGAGATCCGACTGTTTGATTCTCCTAAAATCGGAACCGTTGGGATCGTATTGAAAAGAGCTTTCTAACGAATATTAGAAATTTGAAATCTAACGGTTGGATTTGGAATTATGTCCAAATCAAATTTGGAAAAGGCGTTGTAAGTGCAGTTCGATGGCCGTTGATGGAAATCGACTATACAGGCCTTGATAAAATTATTAAAAATATCAATAATTTGTGTTAAACATTAGAAATGATTTGGGAAAAATTAGGATGAAAAACTCCGTATTTGAAAAGATAAAAATAGATTTTTATCGAAATGAAGTAGTTTTGAACTAGAATAATAATTTATTTATTTTTAAAATAAATAAAGTGGATTTGAAATGGTTTTGAAAATAACTAGGATTTCCAATATATTGATTGGAAAAGGATTAGAATCGAAATTGTCTTCGGAATATTTCTATGTGGGATTTTGTGATTATACAGGTATTGTTATGGGAAATTTGAAAGATATATTTATATCGTTATTTCCAATACAATATTTGTTGGTCGTAGAATTTGATATTGAATATAGGCCGATATATTATCTATTTAGAGCCTTGTATTTAATATCAAATGTGATTTGGGTTTGTCGTGAATGGTGTCTTCATTAACACTGTTCTTGAACCCAGTTGAGAAAAGATCAAATATTTTTATTTGGATTTAATGAAGTGTATCAATTAAATAATATTTGATTGGAATCGAATTGATATTGATTTTTGGGTTTATCGTGAACAGTGTTTTAAATAACACTTGTTCTTTAACACGATAATTAATAGAATGTGATTTTGGGTTGTCATGAACGGTATCTTCAATAGTACTGTTCTTAGATCCAAAGGAGTTAAGAAAATCAGAAACTAACTGGAGATTAGTTGAGTTGAATGGTTTCTGGGGTATTGATCTGATGTTGGTTTCGGCCTTCGGGGTTAATACTTAGGGAATTGTTCACTTGCTAATTTATGGTTAGGGTCTGATTGAAATGTAATGTGATTTTGGGTTTATAGTGAACCATGTTTTGAAATGACACTGATTCTTTAACCCAGTTAAAGATTAAAACTAAGTGGAGTTTTAATGAATCTTTAATTAGATTGAAAAGATCGAGAATGGAGTATCACCAGTTTTGCTCCAAAGCGATAGTTAAATCTTTAATTAGATTTGAATGTAAAATGGTAATTGAATTTACCGATAACACCGTGGTGTTAGTAGATATGAAGTATTACCAGTTTTGCTTCATGGGATGAATAGATTGGGATTGGGAAATAAAATAACTAATTACTTCGGTGTGGTTCGCTAATCCCGACTAGTTTGGAAAACCATAATTTGGTTTCAAATGACATCCAAAGGAAGATCAAATGATAAATTTTAAAGAATTTATCTTTGATAAAATTAATGGGAACCTTTCCCTAAGAACGTGAAATTTAGAAACTAACTGTAGGTTAGCTAAGAAGGATGGTTTCCTGGGTATTGATCTGATGTTGGTTTCGGCCTTCGGGGTTAATATTTGGAGAATTGTTCTCTTGCTAGTTTACGGTTAGTGACTGCTGAATTGGAATAAGGCGTATGTTGTGTTTGTGTAACAATTGTTTATAATATACGCAGGTTGTTCGGAAAGGCCGGGTTTATACCCATTCTGAATAACCGATTCGACGAAAAGTCGAAGATGATGACGGTGGTCGAAGACCGAAAGTCTTCACATCGTTTGGGTGATTACTGATGATCTTGATTGGGCTGTACACCCAAGATGAGGGAATCAGTTGGTGGTCGTCCAGACGTACTTGGAGATCGACGGTTATGCGAGGAAAGTGCCTCCGGTTTCGTTCAGACCTAGAACGGACTTGTAAATGGATGGTGTGTCTGACATTGTATTCCTTTATATTGTATTCGTTGTTCTCTGCTAAATACATATATCTGTTTGGCGGCGGAGAATTTATTCTCTTGCTTAACGCCCTTCTCTGAGACATACGAGCTCAGAGGTTATATATTGGCAGAAATCAGTGGTACGATATGGATTGATAGTGTGGCATGCTGAGATGTAGTGATCCAGACTTTTGTTGAAAAGCAAAGTTTGGTGGATGATGATCAAAGCGCAGCTTTTATATAGCATGGCTTTGTGTATAGCATTAATTCGTGAGCCTCACACCTCGTTATGGTGGTAAACTGATCAATCAGTATGCTTTTAGTGGATGGGCACCTTAGTGGTGTCGTGGATTCGGTCGACCGAGATGAGCTTAGTGCTCAGGGATATATAGAGTAAGCGGTGTTTTCTCTCGCTGGGACGTAAGCCGTGGTGATACTCTGGTCCCAAAAGTGCGGATGTGCAGACGGTGTTTTCTCTTGTTGGGACGTAAGCCGTGGGGAATTGCACTACGCGATCGATCTTTCGAATCAGGAGCCACCATGATGGAAATCCAATTTCCAATACGTGTATTCTGGTTTTATTTGTAGAGCCTAGTATAGCGACATAGTGGGATGGGGCGCTTATGCCGTCTATGATTGATACTTATGATTTGAAGATATTTTATACAATATGCACTTATAATAGTATCAAATGATTTGTTTTAAACGTATCAAAGCATTCTTGGCTATTATAAGGTAAAAACCCTATCCTCCGGTTTGCGTTGCATTGTGTGATGGGACCTGGGTCTTATAATAGCTTCATTTTTCTTTATTTAGCATCGCGCTGTTGTTTTATGCACTGGTGTTCTTGGGAGGAAACCCGTTCCGTGTTATACGGCGTGGTCCCTTGATTTTACCTTACTTTGAAAATAAAGATTAATAACTGTTTTAGTTCTCACACCAGTCACATGACTGACCTGGAGTTTATTGTTTTAACCTAAACTCTGGGTGCCCCTATTTTCCACATGGGCAACTAATAGTTTTGGTTTTGCAGATTTATATTCACAGGATCCTGGTTTACAGCTGGAACGATATCTGGAAAGCTTTGTATCTGTATATCTCCTTTAGTTGTGTATTGTATTATTTTCCGCAGCTATGTATTTAAATGTAATTTAAATCTCTGATATTTCTGTGTAATATTTATTTATGCTCTGTATATTCTTGTATTCTGATGGAATTGTTGTAAATTAACAATGAAATTTTCTTCCGTTTGCGTTCTTTTGTGGCTTGCTCTCGAACTATCTGCTCTTTCCTCACCGGGGAAGTTACGGGTTTTCACACTTCCACGACCGATCGTCCCTGAAATTAAAACCGATATGCACAGATATTTTACTGGGTACTAAGATATTTACGTATATATGTTTTCAGTATATGTATGCGTGGGGGCGGATGTACACATATGTATATATGTACTACTGTATGTGTATTGTTGGCTCGCTTTTTGACCAAGCCACTCAGGATCATTCGTAAGAAGAAAGCATGAAACCACGTTCTCTAAGAATATGAAGAAATGGATCGCATCATCGACTCGCCCGATGACGGATCGCACACTATCGACTCGCCCACCATCGGATCGCGTCTCGACGGATCGCCCCCATTTCATCAGCGAAACGACACCTCTATGCGATCCGATCCATGCATATGTTGTTTCCCAGTATTGATCGATCCGATCTCTTGATGCATGGCGAACCCTCTGACCCGTTCAAGCGTGAGCTAGTCTTCAGCGATCCGAGACACACGGATCTAGCGACACGTGTCCCTAACCGTCATTCTGACCGATTCTCCCCATCTGCACGATCCGATTTTCAAGGAGATCGCGACACCTGTCCACAACGGCTAATTAGACTATTTCTTCAATGGAGGCGATGCGATCCGATATTTTCGGGATTCGTGCCATGTGTTACCACGACCCGCCTGACAAAATCAGCTATAAATAGCCCAGAGCTTGGCATTTTTTTGGGATCTTTTTGGCAATATTGAGTATAGAATCCGCCATTATTGTCAAAATACTAGAGTATTGAGAGAAATCCTTGATTGTATTGGCTTTCAAAGTATAATCAATAATATATAAAGTGGACGTAGGCTCGTTAACGCCGAACCACTATAAATTATGTGTGTTATTTTCTTTTTCCTCATTCTTCAGTTGAAACTCTATAACATTCGGAACAATTTGGGTGTTAGGTCCAAATTTTGATCTAACATTTTGGTGCTTTCACTGAGAAATCAGTCCTAAAGTTTCACTATTCAGTTCTTTGGAGATTCCAGCGATTCGGATATCATGGCTGGAAAAAGATCTAAGGAAGCACGAGCTTCACAGACCAACGAAACAATTGAAGAGAGTGTGCACGAGCTGGGCAATGAAGAAACTCTGGATCGTGGGGCGCAGGGGACGAACCGATCCGACGAAGGCACTACGCTCCGAGTCGACGAGAACGAAGCGATCCGGACTGCTGAAGGGGTTGTTACTCGATCCCGAGGAAACGCCTCGCACCCTCCGCACACCGCGACCGCGAATCGACCTCAAGGGGGCGCTGCGAGCCGCCACCCACGAACCGCAGCGATCCGAATTGATGATCGGACTACAACTCGACCTGGAAAGGAGCCTATGGCTCGCTCCTACCGTCCTGGCCCCTCTGCTCGACCCGGCTCAAGCTCTTTGCGCATAAGAGAAAGTGATGACGATCAATATGATCCTGCTGCTCCCATTACTGAGGGGGATCTCTCTCGCTTTTCTGAAATGTGGGAGAGGTTGTTTGATGAATTGGCTGCCCAAAGGCAGGAAATCTCCGTCCTGCGACAAAATTTGACTGCTATGGATAGAAGACTTGATGAGCTTGCAAGGCAAAGAACGCCGCCGGTTCATCCACCCACTCCAGGATATTCTTCTTCGTCTGAGGAATCGCCTAGACCTCCGCGACGACCGTATGAGAGAGCCGAAAACATAGAGCAACTTCGGTTCGGAACCCTACCATTACAGGAAGAAGCGCTGGGGGCGGGGCCCTCAAACCGTAATGTAAACGATCAGGCCACAGCTCCCAGGATTCGAGATGTGGAAAATCCTGTGCATAACAGACTACCTCAGCCCCGTCGCCACGCACATGCTCATGGTAACAGGGGGCAACGGAGCCCTATCCGAGCCCCGAATTTTGTGACTTCTCCCAGAAGAGAAATCAGAGAACCCTGCCGAACCAGAGGCACTGACCCTGAACCTCCGCTAACCAGTGCGAATGTTGCAGCCATGATCCATCAAATTCTGGCAGATAGCCGTGGACAACGGAACGAAGATTGGGGAATTGACCGCAGTCACACCCCTTTCACTGACGATATTTTGGATGCGACTTTCCCGAGGCGTTGCAACATGCCAAAAATGAACCGATATGCGGGTAGGTCTGATCCTGTCCAGCATCTGATGAGATACTCTTGGTCAATGACCGCTGCCGCAGCCTCTGACGCTGTTAAGTGCAAAGCGTTTCCCATATTCTTGGAGGATGTAGCTTTGTTATGGTTTACCCGCTTGCCAGCGAGATCGATTTCTAGCTTCAGGGAGTTGAGCGAGAAGTTCGTGGAAAAATTCCGTATCTATGCACAAAAAACAAAAAGTGTGATTGACTTGTTCCTTGTCAAGCAGCGACCAGGCGAGAGTTTGAGAGTGTACCTGGATCGTTTCAATTTGGCCGCTACTGAGGTTAAAGATCCCCATGAACCGACCGTTGTCGCAGCACTGATTGACGGAGTAGATAAAGACACTGAATTCGGGAGATACCTGGCAGGCAAACCACCCCATACTAGAGAGTTATTCTACGAGAAAGCTAACGTACGTTTACGCCGGGAAGAGGTATATGCTAACCGAAAGGCTAAAACAACTGATAAGGAGGAAATCCAGAGCAATGTCGCCATTAAATAGACAGGAGACAGCTCGGGGAGAGTTGAAGTTAATGTCGGAAATCAGAATCAGGGTGGTCGTCAGCCAGGTAACAACAATAATAATGGTAACGGCAACAACCGGAAGAGGAACCGAGAGAACGACTCCCAGAGAAGGATTCGTCCCAGGGCCTTTGAAAGTTATACACCAATAAATGATACTCTGGAAAATATCTTCATGGATGCGTATGAAGTCCTCCAGAATAAGAGGCCACCTCCCAGAGAGTCGACAGAGAAAGAGCGTGAAACAGGGAAGTTTTGTCTCTTTCATCAGATTCACGGCCATTCGACGAATGAATGTCGTCACCTAAGAGATGTAGTCGAAAGGATGCTTCGAGAAGGAAAGTTAGATGAATACAGAGTAACGCCTAGAGACAGGGGGCAAACAATACAGGCCCCAAATCAGAACCAGAATCAACTTGCTGCTAGGCCGACTGCCCAGCAAAAGGGAAAGAACATTGTTATCAATACCGTAATCGGAGGACTTTATCTCGCCGGGCATAGTTCCAAGGCATTGGATCAATACATCAATGCAGCCAAACAACACCTCAAGGTAGGGGAGTGTAGCAACCCCGAGGACAGCATCCCGGTGAAGCAGCAAAAGATGATGACCGACGATGTCGTTTTCCGAGAACGAGAAAGCATTGGAGTCCATGCTCCAACTGAAGATCCATTTGTAATTACAATACCTATTGGACCAGCCACTGTTCATAAGGTTCTAGTGGACAACGGGAGTTCCGTCAATATTCTTTTCAAAAAGACATTTGACCAGATGAACCTCGAAGTAAAAGACTTGAAGCCCTATTAAGGAAGGATCCGTGGATTTAACGGAGCATCCACCGCTCCAATGGGTTATGTTGAGTTACCAGTTACACTTGGGGAAGGAGAACGCCAGAGAGTGAGAATCCTTCCCGTCGTAGTTTTGGAAGTTGAATCGCCCTACAATGCCTTCTTGGGCCGACCGGCCCTCGCAAAGTTTAGAGCCTGTATAGCCCCCTGGTGCTTGTTGTTGAAATTCCCCACAGAAACTGGCATTGGTATCGTCAGAGGGGATCAGGTTGCTGCGCGAGCATGTTATGTTGCCGAACTAAAGTTACTTCGCAATGGAGGGGATATTGAAACTAAAGGTGCTTCTTCCCCTATGGGGGCGGAGACCTTATAGCAACCAAAGAGGATAGTCGTTGGAGAGTCGCCCAGAGAGATGCCTGAGGATATAGATCCCAGAGAGGATCAAGAACCCGGGGGCAGAATGGCAACTCCCAACGAGACAACTGTGGATGTACCAATCGATGACAGTGACCCGGAGAAGGTCCTTAAGATTGGATCCCAGTTAAACCCGAATCTCGCTAAAGAATTGACGGATTTCTTAAAAAACAACTTGGATGTATTTGCTTGGACCCATGCGGATATGTGTGGGATATCCCCATCAATCATGAGCCATTCCTTAAGCATTGACCCTAAACATCCTCCAGTAAAGCAAAAAAGGCGAATGTTGGGCCCAGAGAGGTCCGCTGCCTTGAAAGAAGAAGTTGGAAAGCTAAAGAGTAATGGATTTATGAGAGACTCGACCTACCCAGACTGGATTTCGAATCCAGTCCTGGTAAAGAAGGCCAACGGGAAGTGGCGAACGTGTATCGACTTCTCAGATTTGAACAAAGCTTGTCCAAATGATAGTTTCCCGTTGCCTCGGATAGACCAGTTGGTAGACTCGATGGCGGGTCATGAGCTTCTCTCATTTATGGATGCTTATTCAGGATACAACCAGATTCCGATGCATGTTCCAGATCAAGAACACACTAGTTTTATCACGGATCTGGGATTATATTGTTATGTGGTGATGCCCTTTGGCTTGAAGAATGCGGGCGCTACATATCAGCGTTTAGTCAACAGAATGTTTTATAACCAGATCGGGAAAACAATGGAAGTATACGTCGATGATATGTTGGGGAAGTCCAAGCAATCTTCCCAACACACAACTGACTTGGCAGAGATGTTTGGCATTCTTCGAAAGTACGGAATGAAACTCAACCCAACCAAATGTTCATTCGGTGTTGCCCCCGGAAAATTCTTGGGATTCATTGTCAGTTGTCGTGGGATTGAGATTAATCCGGACCAGATCGCGGCAATCAGAGACATTCAGGAACCTAGGCAAATTAGGGATGTGCAAAGCCTTACCGGAAAAGTGGCCGCACTAAGCAGATTTATCTCCAGGGCTACGGATAAGTGCATCCCATTCTTCGAATTAATAAAGCGAGGAAAACGCCACTTCAAATGGACACCCGACTGCGTAGAAGCATTTCAGAATTTACTCAGGCACCTGGAGAAACCTCCGATATTATCTAAGCCAATAGATCACGAGGACTTATTCGTGTATTTGGCAGTGTCATCCCATGCGATCAGCTCAGCGTTGGTAAGAGAAGAGGATAAGGTCCAAAGATCTGTGTATTACGTGAGCAAAAAATTGACAGCAGCAGAGCGTAATTATCCACGGATAGAGAAGTTGGCGTATAGTTTGCTGATCGCCTCTAGAAAGCTTCGACATTATTTTCAGGCGCATCCTATTACCATATACACCGATCATCCACTCAAGAAAGTCCTACAGAGACCAGAGGCATCTGGAAGATTACTTAAATGGAATATTGAGTTGAGTCAATTTGATTTGAACTTTCAGCCCAGACGGTCAATTCGAGGGCAAGTGATAGCCGACTTCATATAGGAGTTTACCGTACCAGAGGAAGATAGAGCCAATGAAGAGGACAATCCCTCAAAATTACTTTTCGATCCCAATGCCTGGGGATTGTATACTGATGGCTCTAGGAATGACGAAAGATCCGGCGCTGGGATAGTGCTTGAAACCCCCGAGAAACGATTGATAACCTATGCAATCCGGATGGAGTTTCATGCCACTAACAACGATTCCGAATATGAAGCTCTGATAGCCGGATTGAGGATAACAAAGGAATTAGAAGTCACAAAGCTGAACATCTTCTGCGACTCTAAGTTAGTTGTGAACGAAGTTACTGGAAAATTCCAAGCTAAGAGTGCAAGATTGATTTCATACTTAAAGAAAGTGAAAGAGTTGCTGAACGATTTTGATCACTACAGCATATCTCATATTCCGCGGTCAGAGAATCAGTAGGCGGATAAGTTGCCGAAGATGGCTAGTTCCAACGACCCTGAAGTGACTAGGCTAGCCCCCGTTGAAGTACTTCGGTCCCCAAGTATAGATCAAATGGAAATCGACCTAATATTAGAGACGGAACCAGAAAGGGAGTCTTGGATGACCCCTCTAAAGAATTTCCTGATGAATGGAACGCTTTCGACCAAGAAAAGTGAGAGGCGTAAGGTAATTCGTAAAGCCGCCCGATACGTTCTGCAAGGCGGAGTTCTTTACAGGCAAGGGTTTTCGATGCCCCTCCTTCGGTGTATAGCCCACGATGACATCAAGCGTGTGCTGCAAGAGGTTCACGAAGGCGAATGCGACGACTACACTGGAGGACAAACTTTGGAAAAAAGGTGTTGCGGCATGGATATTTCTGGCCTACCATAAACAAGGATGCAGCGAGATACGCACGACGGTGTGATGCGTGCCAGAGATTTTCGAAGATACCTAGAGCACCTCCTAATCAGTTAAAAACAATGATGAGCCCATGGACTTTTGCTATGTGGGGGATTGATATCATTGGAAGTCTCCCCATAGCAAGGGGCGGAGCGAAGTTCGCCATTGTGGCCGTGGATTATTTCACTAAGTGGGTCGAGGCTGAGCCACTAACTACGATCACAACCAAACGAGTGATCAACTTTATCGTGAGAAACATCATTTGTCGATTTGGGATTCCAAAGATTGTAATAACGGATAACGGAACTCAGTTCGATAGTGCTGAATTCAGAAATTTCTGTCAAAAATATCACATTGAGAATCGATACACCTCTGTGGCGCACCCGCAATCGAACGGACAAGTCGAAGCGGCGAATAAAGTGATTAAGTATATTCTGAAAAGAAGACTGAAGCGGGCTAGAGCCATGTGGGCTGATGAATTGCCCTTGGCACTATGGGCCTACAGGACAACATATAAATCGGCAACAGGACATACCTCGTTCTCCCTTGCCTTTGGAACGGAAGCAGTCATCCCGGTTGAGATAAAGGTACCTTCTCACAGGGTGACTTACTATGATCCGATGACTAATAATGAATTGCTCCTTGAGTCCCTAGATATGATCGAAGTATAGAGGGATGAGGCGGACCTGCGCGCCTTGAGATGAAAGCAACAGATCGCTCGATATTACAACAAAAAGGTTCGAGCCCGAACCTGGGAACCCGGAGACTTGGTTCTGAAACGTGTCTTTCCACCCCGAACTCATATGGGAGCGAAGTGGGAAGGACCGTACTCCATTCTGAGCAAGCTTGATAATGGAACTTTCAAGCTGGCAACCGTAGATGGAAGGGAAATCCCCAGAGTGTGGAATGCCCAACATTTGCGGCCATACTTAGCATAAAAGTTTTAAATCTGTTTTTTTGCTTTGTTGAAAACCGTGTATAAGGCACGACTAGCCTAGAATAGTTTGATTCCTTGAAGCAAAAAATTATAAAGTGGACGTAGGTCATGATTCGACCGAACCACTATAAAAATATTGTGTGCCATTTACCTTTATTGCATCCTTATTTATCTGCCTGTTTATTTTTATGGAAAGCGGTGTGAATAATGCAGGTACCCGAAGTCTGGTGCCAACCATTCCTCCCGTAGACTAATCGGAGGAACTCAAAGCCTTGGCAAATGCCCCAACTGCTTGTCCGACTGGTTTTAATCCTCGGAGCTTGGATTAAAATGTAAACCTAGGACGAGTTTGATGAGCGTGCATGATTGCAGACCACTGAGCTCGAACTCTAACTCTCCAGAGAGAGAGAGACAGAGAGAGAGAGAGAGAGTATAAAAGCGTCTCCGATTGAGCCCTGAGAAAGAGCTCCTTCCCCGCTGAAGGATCGGGGAGCGAATGAATCGCTGAGCTCGAACTCTAACTCTCCAGAGAGAGAGAGAGAATATAAAAGCGTCTTCGATTGAGCGCTAAGAAAGAGCTCCTTCCCCGCTGAAGGATCGGGGAGCGAATGAATCGCTGAGCTCGAACTCTAACTCTCTAGAGAGAGAGAGAGAGTATAAAAGCATCTCCGATTGAGCGCTGAGAAAGAGCTCCTTCCCCGCTGAAGGATCGGGGGGCGAATGAATCGCTGAACTCGAACTCTAACTCTCCAGAGAGAGAGAGTATAAAAGCGTCTCCGATTGAGCGCTGTGAAAGAGCTCCTTCCCCGCTGAAGGATCGGGGAGCGAATGAATCGCTGAGCTCGAACTCTAACTCTCCAGAGAGAGAGAGAGAGAGAGTATAAAAGCGTCTCCGATTGAGTGCTGAGAACGAACTTTTTCCCTGCTAAAGGATCGGGGACCGACTGAACTACTGAATTCAAACTCTAACCTTGGCAACCGTAAGGAGAGTATAAAGCAGTCTGTGATTAAGCACTGAGAAGGGTGCCAGAAATTCGGAGCCATAAGAACAATTATCCTATGAAATCTTCTAAGTCCCCCATATTCAGAAATAGGGGGCAACCTGCCGACAAGGCTAACCAATTCTTAGTAAACCCCCGTCAGGCGCTATGATAACAACTGATTGGGGGCACATATACTCATATACATATACTGAACTTTAATACAGCAACACAGCATGAAAATTTTCTTTTGGCTATCTGTTGTTTGACTGATTTGTAATTATTATTAGATGGCCTATGACTAAACATGGAAAGTTTATTTGAATACAGGTACATAATGATGCAAAAAGAGATAAACTTTCATTTATATACTGCGGACCAACAAAGTGAAAAACAACCTAGAAAGGAAAGTGAGGGCCAGTCTCACAATTACACTTCCTGGCCAGTGGAAAACCTAAAGACAAAATATCAACAAACAACAAACATCCTATTTACGCTTTGGCCTCTTCTCTTGCTTCTGCCTCTCCAGCTTCGCCTTGTCGGCATCAGATGGATCCCCTTTCTTCCTCTTCCTTTTGTCTATGAGGGGAACATCCGACTCCTCTGAAGATTCCTCTTCCACCTCTTTTCTCTTCCTTCTATCAGAAAGGGAAGCCGGGAAGTCATCGGGGTTTGCAAAGTGAAGCTGTCGGCTGATGGATTTGGGCTGGATTTTCACAATCATCCCAGTTTTGGGATCGAATTCTGTAAGAGGGACTACATCCAAAGCCTCATCTCCCACCTTTTTCGAAGCCATCTCTGTCTCCTGCCTAGCCTTTCGGCTGGCCAATGTTTCGTCGTCATCGTCGTCGGCTTTTTTGGCGCCGATAATGTCTTCTTCATCATCTACATGGCGTCCATCCATGTCTCTCAAGGCTTCGATGGTCTCAGCATCTTTGGGAACGTCAGTGCTAGGTGCCGGGACGTTTTTCTCTGCTGTTGTGACCTCAGCCTGTTTTGATATATCAGTACCGGCACCTTGTGAGACAGCCTCCTTCTCCGCCTCTTTTTCTTTTTCAGCCCCCTTGTCGACGGGCTCGCCACCTGTATTACGAGGAACACACGTTACTAACTCAATTGGTTGTTCTACCAGACAACGACAATTCACAATTGCTTTGACGAATTGTGGAGAAAAAAAGGAGATACCTTCCGCCGACCCTCCTTCTTGAATAGTTGCAGGAGCTCCAACTACTACGGGAGTTAGGCTCAAAGGGATTAGCGGATCATCAGGATGATACTCCTCAACTCCGGAGGTTTTGGGCTCCACAGCAGAACTTGAACCTTCGTCAATTTTGCTTTTACCTTTAGCCAAGGCCCTCTCCTTTTCCATCTCCGCTAAAATCAGACGACGACCCTCTGCTAGGTCCTCAGGCTCATTATCCCTTAAGATGCTTTTCATCAACTCATCCTCATCAATTTCTTCGACCCCCAATCTGTGCTTTTCACCCTCAACAATGGCATCCCATAAATTGGCTAAGGTAACGTGGTAATCCGGGATCCACGAGATGTTGCGAGTTTTGAGAACCTGGCCAAGGAAGTCGAAAATCATCTCTTCAAACCCCTCGATCTCCTTCTCTCTTTCGAGGAGCTTGTTGTTAGAAGCAGTGGCCAATTCGATGGCACTTTCGACATTCTTTTCAGCGAGAGTTGCTCGTCTCTCCGCGTCCGAGACCTGGTCATTTAAAATCACCTTTTCTGCTTTAGCCAAAGCCAGATTTTCTTTTAAATTTGCCTTTTCTGCCTCCCAAGCAGCTTTCTCAGCTTCAAAATGGCCTTGTGCTGTTTTCAACTCGATGTTAGCCATTTTGAGATCTTCAACCTCCTTCTTTAAGGCCATTTTCTCTTGGCTATTGGAATCAAGTTCCGAATGAAAGCGCTGCTTAGCATTCTCTAATTCAATCTTATAATTTTCAGCGTCCCTCCGTGCTAAAGCAAGCTGGGATTGAGCATCTTCAAGGTCCTTCTCCATTTTTGTCCTAGCCCTTTCGTTGTTTTCAAGCTTCGCCTTAGATCTGTGTGCTTCTATTTCAAGTGATCGGATGACTTCTGAAAGGTTGACCGCATGTTTTTTCATCATCTCATATTGCCTAGCAACATGGCGGATATGTCCGACAACTTCGCTATCCCAGTTCTTGGGGACCGGTTCCAAGGCTGGAACAAATGTCATCCGGTCAAAGAATATGTCTTGGAACTGTTCCCGCAGTTTTTCCAGCCTACCTTGAATCTCGGGACCATGCATGTAATCCCATGACCCAGGGGCAGCGAACTCTGGCTGGCTGGAAGGGACGATGTCACTTCTCTCCTTTTTAGTCTCTTTGGATGAATCCTTGTCCTTATCTTTAGATTCGTGATGCCTTTTGGACGACCGGCTGTGGGAAGGTGCACTCTTTGGAGGAGTTAACTCTTTAGGAAGTTTCTTTCCCCCTGTAGGAACTGCCGGATAACTGGAAGGCCTGGTAGAGGTCGACTTTGGTGGAGACCGAGGTTGCGAGGAAGTCGGCTTGTGAGAAGGGCCGCGAGAACGCTCAGCACCCGGATGAAGACTGGGTGTGCCCTCACGAAGAGAACGATACGAGTAAGATTTCCTGTGGGACATCGTTCCTGCAAAAAAGAAAAAAGCATATTAAAACTTTGAATCCCCACGATATAAGAGTGCAGGGTCAGATAATGTGTGTGATGTGTGCATCCCATATAATTCCCCCTAACAGACCCGGGCCTGAAGACAGGCTCATCTGACCAGTTTCTTGTCCTCTAGTTGGAGCGATGGTCTCTTCAGAAGCAGGAAAGAAAGGCCCCCCTTCAAAGTCCTTCTCTGTATATACATCATCGGGTAGAGGAATTTTATTTAGTTCGTCAAATAACCGCTCTTCTGTCAAATCATCGGGAGCAGCGGTTTCGATTGGAGTAGAAATCGGGAATTCCTTGGACACGTCACCGCGGACCTCATCCCCTCTGTATATGTTCAAATCCTCATTGTCTTGGATGACTATCGGAGAAGGACTCTTGCGAAACTTAGTTGTTTCTACCGCTTGCGAAGTTCCCTCTCCCTCCGTTGGGGGCACATACTTATAAGGTCTGCCGCCAGTGCCAAGTCCAAGTCTTCTATCCAGAAGACGATGCTTATGAAGATTGTCATCAGTAATGCATTTTTTGATCCTTAGAAAGTCAGACCTGCTTTGATGAAGAATAGATAACCGATGGTTGTATAACGGACCCTCCGTTTTCGGGAAGATGTGATCTGTTTAGGACAAAGAAAAAGGCGGAAGAATGTTAATACTTAGACTTCTTGAGCAAGATATTCGATTAGAAGATCAAAGTTTACTTGATTTGAGCCATCTTTGTGAGCATCCGGCCTGTTTCCTTATATAAAACCAATCGGACTTAGGATCCCCTATGTTGCTATATCCATCGTACAGAACTTTCCTATTCGCCACCGATTCAAAGAAAGAGAAATTTGGAGTTGCCGAAGAACGGTGCTTGAAAAGAAAGAAGAATGTCAGATCTCTGAATTTAAGTTCAGCGTGTAGGATCTCCGCGTATGCAACATATAGAGAGTATAGAGATGCGTAGGCGTTAGGATGAAGCTGCATCGGAGCAATACCCAGTCGTCTTAGAGTTTCGATGGCGATCGGAGGAAACGGAGGAATAGCTCCTACCAAGCACATGGTTCGACTGATTGCCATATATCCTTCCGGAGCTAGGTGGGGTCTATCTTCGCTTCCGGGCATCAAGACATCATCCCAAGGAATTCCGTGTCTTCAGCAGATTCTTTTAAGCTTTATATCGTCGAGCTTGGATGTTAAAGAATCAAGTGTACACCCAAGAACGGAACGAATGTCTCGCTAACGGACTGCGACTCGAGCCCGCGATCCGAATCGATAAATTCAGGAATGAGGACTCTGAAAAATCCCGGAAAGAGAATCATTCTCTGATCCGCGACTCGTTGAGAAAAGACGATTCTATAGCTTCGAAGCATGTTCCATCATTGATAAAAAATACTTCGAGGGGGCAAAATGTTGGCTCGCTTTTTGACCAAGCCACCCAGGATCATTCATAAGAAGAAAGCATGAAACCACGTTCTCTAAAAATATGAAGAAATGGATCGCATCATCGACTCGCCCGATGACGGATCGCACACTATCGACTCGCCCACCATCGGATCGCGTCTCGACGGATCGCCCCCATTTCATCAGCGAAACGACACCTCTATGCGATCCGATCCATGCATATGTTGTTGCCCAGTATTGATCGATCCGATCCCCTGATGCATGGCGAACCCTCTGACCCGTTCAAGCGTGAGCTAGTCTTCAGCGATCCGAGACGCACGGATCTAGCGACACGTGTCCCTAACCGTCATTCTGACCGATTCTCCCCATCTGCACGATCCGATTTTCAAGGAGATCGCGACACTTGTCCACAACGGCTAATTTGACTATTTCTTCAACGGAGGCGATGCGATCCTATGTTCTCGGGATTCGTGCCACGTGTTACCACGACCCGCCTGACAAAATCAGCTATAAATAGCCCAGAGCTTGGCATTTTTTTGAGATCTTTTTGGCAATATTGAGTACAGAATCCGCCATTATTGTCAAAATACTAGAGTATTGAGAGAAATCCTTGATTGTATTGGCTTTCAAAGTATAATCAATAATATATAAAGTGGACGTAGGCTCGTTAAAGCCGAACCACTATAAATTCTGTGTGTTATTTTCTTTTTCCTCATTCTTTAGTTGAAACTCTATAACATTCGGAACAATTTGGGTGTTAGGTCCAAATTTTGATCTAACATGTATGTATATGTCATCTGCATACGTATATATATATCCATATACTGTCTGGATATGCCTTATTCCGAATTGCTCTATTATACCTTGGAAAATTTCTCACTGGTTCGATGTACTCATATGTTTATTATTAATAATTATATTTCAGTTTCTATTGAAATCAATTTACTTGAACTATGATTTAATCCTGACTCGAGTGTTTTATGTTTTTGCATGGAACGCTCGGGTCAGACCCGAGCAGCCCACATTTAAAGATTACAGCTTAGGATTCGAAGACTGTCGAAGATGGGGATTCCACAGACGGCGCTCTCTGGAGATTTAAACCAGTAATATTTTCATTGTATTCAAACTATTTTTAAATTCCGTAGTGTATAGAAAAATCTTATATTCAAATTCTGGTTCTATATAAAAGTTGTATTTTTGTTGTTCAATACTGTGTCTTTTATTTATTCTGTATTTTTCTGTGTTGATTCGGATTTAAACTCTGTAAGCTAAATAACGAACCGCTGATTTGATCATTTTAAGTTGGTTTAATCACCGATTTGAAGTGGTCAAAAAGGCGGGATGTTACAAGTGGTATCAGAGCTTTGGTTTACTCAAAGCTTAGCTTATTGGGTTTAAAAACGAATCGTGAAATAAGAGGTTTTGAAATAAAATTTCGAAAGTATAAAAATTTAAAAATTATTTTAAGGTAAATTATTTTTAGGAATATTATACATTTTAAAATTTTGTATTTTGAACTTAAACAGCGGAAAAAAAGAGAAAAAAAAAACTTGTTTTGAAATTTAAAATTCTTTTCAGAATCCCCTGTCTTCGAATCTAGGTCCACCAAAGCTATTCTTTGATAAGGTCCCTTATATTTGAATCTTGGATCCATCGTCAAATGAAATTTAAAGGAGATAAGTATAAGAGAATTGACGAATAAATGTAATTTTGTGTTTTAGTAATTAAGGATAATTGAAATTGATTGAAAAAGGGAATTTAAAATTGTTTAAAAAATGAAACAATGTATTTTGCTTTGATATTCAGAATATGAAATAACGAAAATAAAATCGAAAAACAAATAATTGGAATTTGTCTGTGTCAAATTGGATTACTAAATTATTTAGATTTTACAGGACATGGCAAGATAAATTATAGTTGGTTTCGAACCACTAATGTATGATCGAATATATGAATTCGATGGTAAATTATAAACTTGTTAATCAATTAACAAGAAGTGAATTGTAAACAAGAACTATAAATGAAGCGATATATGGATGAAGGTTGTGAAGAGATTTAAACCGATATTTAATAAAATCAAAATTTATTTGTCGTGACGAGTACAGATTTCAATAGAAGGAAGGATATTTACTTTTAAGAAGTAAATAATGCTTGAAAGCAAAAATGTTGCAAATGAAACTAAGTATGGAGAAAACAAAGTTGACCAGTATGGTGAGATTATTCTGAAGCTCAGAATAAAAATCAAAAGAGATTTTTCTGAAGTTCGGAATATATCATCGAATAAGAGATTATTCGGAAGGAAATTTTCCATGGAAGTTGATTATGCGAATTGCAGGAAAAAAATTATTTAATCTGTTCTTAATCAAAATTTAATATATCATTAATTAATTGTTTATGTATTCAGATTAAGAAATGAAGTATATTTTAAAGTTAAATATTTTAAGGGTACAAATTATTGTTGTACTCTACAATTATTGTAAAAGAAGAAAATTCTAAATTCAGAAGTTACAAGAATGAATGTTTTATGGGTATTCGAAGTTGTGAACTTATCTATTTCGAAGTTAATAATGTTGTTCAGTTAATGTAATAACCCGGAAAATACGAGCCAATTTAAAATTTTTAAATTGATTATTTCAAAGCAATTTGAACCATTGAAATAGAATATTTCAATAAATTAGTGAATTAGAAATAGTGAGTCGATTTGAAAAATTGAATTCGAACTTTGACTGACTATGCAGGGTGGAAAATATAACGGATTTTAGTGAGACCAAAAATATTTAAATCTGTTAGTCAATACCTTTCTAACGAATCTGAAAAATCGAAGTTTCATAACGAGAATCAAAAGTTGTGGCCGAATGAATTTTCAGAAGAGTCGGTATATAGAATATATAGGTCTGGAAAATTGATATTTTGCAAACGGCCTCGGAATTCGACGAAACCACTTTTGTCGGGTCCGGGATGTCAAACTATTGCTAGGTTTCAAATTTCATAATTTTTCGAATCAATATGTGAGCGTGGCAAAAGAAAACGCGTTTGACCAGTTTCTGTTGAATTTAATCGATAGGAAATTGGCCATTTTTCAAATGGTCTCAGAATTCGACGAAACTAGTTTTGTTAGGACCGTATCGTCAATACGAAACTAGAAAATATTTTTCTGGAATTTTTCTAGTTAGTATGTGACCCCGGTAATTTGAAATGTACGTTTAAAATTCAATATAAGGATTTAAATGTAAATTCAACGGAAACTGATTGTAACGATCAAACCAGCTTACGATACATATCCCATTGTGTTCGGAATGGGGGTAAAACGCTATGGACGACAGGCGGTGGGCCTCGTTTCGAGGTCGTATGTAAAATTCAACCCTTGTGCAAAATTAAATAATTAAATAATAAAATAAAATAAAAAATATATACTCCCTCCTTTTCTTCTGCTTGCCCCCCCGATTCAGTTATCAGAAAAAAAAAAAAAAAACCCTAACCTAATCGAGCCGCCTGACCCTCGAACCCGCCGACGAAGACCTATCGCCGCCGCCCACCGCACGACCTCCTCCTCCCACCGAACGACACCTCGAAGCCGCCGCCCTCGCAAATCGAAGCAGCCCCCAGCCGAAGCCTCGAACCTTGCCGCGACACCTCCGAACGCCACCTCGAAGCCGCCGACGCCCTCGTCTTCCCTCCTCCCCTTCGCAAGATCGGTGAGAATTTATTTTACTTTTATTTATTTTTGTTTTGTTAAAAACTGATTTTAATTAATTTTAAAAACTGTTTGTTTTTTTTAAAAAGAAGCATAAACTGTTTTTTTATAATGATTTAAAACTGATTTTTAAAGAAACTAAAAACTGAATTTTTAAAAGAATTTTAAAACTGATTTTTTTGAAGAAACTAAAAACTGATTTTAATTAGATTTAAAAACTGATTTGTTTAGAATGTAAAAACTGATTTTTTTTAAGAATGTAAAAACAGAAATTTTGAAAAGAATTTTAAAAACTGATTTTCAAAGAAAATAAAAACTGATTTTATTTTATGGTTTAAAATAGAAAAAAAAGGTTTAAACTTTGAAATAGAAAAAGGTTTAATCTTTTAAAAGAAAAAGATTTGAACTTGCAAAAAAAATAAAGATCATATTTTTAAAAATAGAAAAGACGGAATTTTTATTAAGTAGAAGAAGTAAGATATGATTCTTATATTTTTAAAGCAATAAAAATATAATTTTTACATCATAAGAATATTAAAAATATAATCTTTGTTTTTAAAATATGATCTTTATATATTGAATAACATAGTAAAAATTCGATTTTTACCTATGTAGAGAATACGGGAAACGAAAGCGACAAGAAGACGAAATAGGCGAAGGTTTCCATAAAGGAAGAATCGTGTTATTGGATAGCTATTGGTGAGAATTCCACATTCTTCAATTTCTATTTATATATATATGTGTGAAAATAAAAGTGAATTGCTATATATATATATATATATATATATATATATATATATATATATACGCCCCCTCGTCCACAAACCATGGACGATATTTATTGGTTGAAATTGTTGTGAAAATTGGTTGACGGCAAATTGTTGTTTGGGATTGTTTGTGGTTGATATTGAATTGATTGTGGTTGAAAAATACCCGTTTGTGATTGGAAAATATTTGGTTGAAACCACATAGGATTAGTTTGTGGAAATGAAATAAATATAAACATGCCGCCTGCGTGCGAATCAGATGCATGATCCCCATTGTCAAAAACCGCGAGGTTTTAAGGTAGAGCGAGGAGCCGTACTAGGGACGGTGCCGGTTTAACTACCCTGCCGTTATGCTGCCGAAATTTTGAATAATCTTTGTGTGTTAGAATTATTTTCATATGTTGAAATTATTTGCATGCATAGAAATTAAAGCCATATATTGAAACTATATCCATGTGTGGAAATGTTCATGTGTTGAAAAGTGTTGTGTGAAAATAAAATTAATTTGTGAATGAATGAAGTGTATAAACAATAAAAATCACATTTTCATATATATATATGAGGTATGAAAAATATTCGCCTTATATAAATAATTTCAATCAAAATTTCATCTTTCTAATATGAACAACATAAATAAATTGTCCATGTGTGGAAATACTCATTTGTTGAGAAATGTGTGTAGTGGAAAGGTTCATGTGTTGAATAAAAAGATTGAACGATAAAAATTACATTTTTATTGAAACTATGAAGTGTTGAAACCATACATTGGTTGAATAAATATTTTAAATGATAAAAATATCATTTTTATCATATGTGTGATATGCTAAAGATATGCAGACGTTGAAACAAATATTTGTGATAGAAATATTATTTCTAACATGCATAGGCCCCCCCCCCCAGGGCTTATGTCGTTTGCTAGTTGTGCAGATGCAGTTTTTTAGGTCACAGGTTTGGTCTGCTTGTAGCTTGGTGGATCCTTATTTCTTATGACGCTGGAGCAGGTTCTGATGAAGCTTTGGAAGACCAGTCCCGACGGGTTCAATCTTCCCTTTTTGAAGCTTTGGAAGACCAGTCCCGACGGGTTCTTAGGGTTCCACTTTCGTTGGAGCTGAGGTAGCTCGCAGTTTTTGGGTTGTCTTTGTTCTGAGGAGGACGCTGGGGTTTGCGCAGACTTGGTCTACTGGCTTTCTAGGAGGGTTGCTCGCTCCTCTTGCTCTTTGTTTCTCGTTCGCAGATTCTGGAGATGATGAATCTGTGGTCTCTCCTTCTTCATGTTGTTGTTTCATCCGCTGCTGCCGAGGATTTGTTTGGACCTGTTTTCCTTTTGTTTTTGCTTTATTTTAGTTATTGGTGTAGATCGGTTTTTCTTTCGTTTGCGTGTGTACGGTTTCTGTTATTCGGAAAGCGTTTTTGTGAGCCGTTGGAGAATGGCTTGATTCTCCCTTTTGGTATGTTATGTTATGATTAAAAAAAAAAAAAAAAAAAAAAAAAACATGCATAGGAACTAAATAAAATAGTCATGTGTTGAAATCTATTTTAGTTCGCCAAAATTATCATCTTTGAAATGTGAAGTGTTAAGAATATCCACTTGTTCAAATAAACGTGCATGAGTTGAAATATACATTAACTAGCTAATGATATGATTTTAGCCTATGCATGCGATATTAGAATGAGTGGTGTTTTTAAACCAAAGCGAATCAAATATGAAGTTGAATAGAAAATGATAAATGTCAGAAATTGTATATATGTGCATGCATATCTATTGAACAGGTTAAAGCAAAAAGGGGCTAGAAAAGAGGAATAAAATTTTGTGCCCGACAAATAGGTACACATTTACTGTTTTGTTTGGGTGATGATTTTATGAGCCTATTGGCTAGCCGCTTGGCTTTTTCTTTTTCTTTTTGAGATTAGAAGGACCGGGAACGCTATTTGCGATTTCCCGATGCCCCCGGTACAGGGGAGGTTATGGCGAAATTTTCCAAAATTTTAAGGCGTTAGAAAAATATTTGAAGTGAAAACGATATAGAAATTATGGAATGGACTATATTTATATAAATATATAAATATAAATATAATTAAAACGAAACGTGGCCGTGCAGTTCATATTTTGAAACCGTGATTTCAAATGACTAGTGCGGAAGATCCGACCATTGGATTTTCCCGAAACCTCAACCGTTGGGTTCGCCTTGGAAATATCTTTCCAACGGCACCAACTTTGTGAAGATCCGACGGTTGGATTGTCTGGAATGTTTAATTCAAAATCAAGGAAAAACAGCGCCAGAAACGATTATATATATATATATATATATATATATATATATATAATTAAATTAAATCGAATAACGACGCTGCAGTTCGTAAATTGAAATCGTAACTTCAAATGGTTAGTGTGGAAGATCCGACCGTCGGATTTTCCTAAAACTGGAACCGTTGGGTTCGTTTTGAAAAGACCTTCCTAATGATGTAAAATTTGTGAAGATCCAACGGTTAGATTTTCCTATATGTGTAAAACAAAATTAGTGGAAAGCAGCGCCAGTGCATCGACACGACCTGAAGCGTCGTTTAATTAAATATGGCCGTTTTAAATTAAATAAAAATGGCGATATATCGTTATTAAGTGCTATAGACGATATAGAGTGAAAATAAACCAATTTTGTTGTGTTTGCTTGATATGTGATGGTTGAATGTATTTGACGTGAAAATTATAACTAAACAACTGAAATGTGAATGTTGAATAGTTCAACCCTGTGATTAATTGGTTTGAAAATCTAAATATACGTGGGTTATTTGAAAAGGCCGAGTTTATCTCATTTCAAATAATCGATCGACGTTGAGAAGTCGAAGAGTCGAAGACGACTGAAGACCGACAATCTCCACGTTGGATGGATAGGCGCTACTGATGCTCGTGATTGGAGTAGCTACCATGAAGGAATTGAAGTAGTAGCCGTCCAAACATAGTGTTGATTGTACGGATATGCGAGGAATTGGTGCCTCCGGTTTCGTTCAGACCCAGAACGGACTTGTAAATGGACTGTGTGTCTGACATTGGATTTTGTTCTGTGTTGATTGATCTCTGTTAAATATATATCTGTTTGGCGGCGGAGAATTTATTCTCTTGCTTAACGCCCTTCTCTGAGACGTACGAGCTTAGAGGTTATGTATTGACAGAAATCAGTCGCATGGAGTGGATTGCCTGTGTGGCACGCCTAAGTGGCATATGATCAAGGCTTCTGTTGCAAAGCAAAGTCTTGTGGTTGATGATCAAAGCATAGTCTATGTGACGTAGCTTTGTGTATAACGTGAATTCGCGAGCCTCACACCTCGGTATGAGTCAAAAACGGGAGACGGACCGCTGGGAGTGCATGACGTTTCTTTCTAGCTATGGTGGTGTCAGTGACCTACCAGCCCTGACATTATATATACTTTTCACCTGTGTGGTTGTTGGAATGCGAGGCGCCTCGATTATAGGTCTGTAAGGACCGGGAAACGTGTGTTCAGGAATAACTAATCCTCAAAAGTAAGAGAGGACCGGCCCAGCCGATTCCAAGGATCATAGTGGGGTCCTGGGACATTTGCTAGAGTGTCTCGAACGGAGAGGAGCTTGCCCCTTGCCTCGACTCATGAAGGAATCCAATTTCCAATACGATATGTGCAGTTGTGATTGTATTACTAGTACGGCGACATAGTAGATGGTAGCTATGCCGCCTAGGATTGATATTTATGATTGAACTTGCTTTTGAAACATATATACACTAGTAATAATATCAAACACTTTTGTTTATTCGTATGAAACATCTTTGGCCATTATAAGCTAAAAACTCTATCCTCCGGCTTGCGTTGCATTGTGTGATGGGACTTGAGTTTTATAATGGCTTCATTTTAGAAAAAGCATTGCGTTGATTTAATCATTTACTTTACTTCATGCACGAGCACTCATTGGAGTAAACTCGTTCCGCGAAAGTGGCGTGGTCCTTTGATTTGCCTTATTATTGTTGTTAATAAGTTGAATAGATTTCTCATACCAGTCCCATGACTGACTCGTAGTTTGTTTCACCTTGCAAACTCGGGTGCCCTTATTTTCACACGGGCAGCCTAGTTACAGGTTTCTGATGCACCTTTTGGCTCATGGCGAGGCTTGACTACACCGTGCTGACTTGGATTTTCTCCGCCATTATTGTATCTATATTATGATTCCGCCACTGGCGATGTAGACTGATATTCCTTTTGTGTACTCTTTATGTATGATTCTGCCTCAGGCGATGGTGACTGATTATGTATCATTATGCACTAAGTTGTATCCTGTACTGTGCTTCTCTGATGTGATGTTATCTATATGATTCCGCTGTCATATGTGTGTAAATTATTCTAATTTCTGTTTATGCTATTATCTGTGATATGCTAATGATGATTAATGTGTTATATTCCAATGATTATCCTTAACACCGTGCCACGGGGTTTTGGGATCGTCACAGCTGGTATCAGAGCTTTGGTTAACCTTAGTTCTGGAGTCTAACACATTAAACACTTCGTTAAGATAGAGTCAGTAGTATTCTAAGGCGAGTCGCTCATTAGAGATAGGACTAGTAAAGTCCTAGAATGAGCTGAGCAGAATAGCAAAAACAATTGATCAGTCCATCGTTATCTTTCCGTAGGAATTTCTGCTTACCTATGCAATAGACTATTATTTCTGTTAACTGACTTTTCCGTTACTTATACAGAATTTGACAAATGGCTACCAGAGGAGCCGCTGCTAGAGGAGGCCGTGCCGGCCGAGGCCGAGGAAGGGGAGAAATCCCAGCTCAAGAAGGACCTTTGATACAACCTCCGGCAGCTCAATACTTCGAGCTCGACCGTGTAGCTAAGAGATATAAGAACTTAGGAGGCAAGACCTTCTCGGGGACTGGCACCGTAATAGAGGCCCTTGCATGGCTCAAAACATGCGAGAAAATTCTTGACGGCCTAAGGCTAGGAAGCGAAGACAAAGCTACTATGGGCGCCTGGCTTATGCAGGAACAAGCCGAATTATGGTGGGAATCTCTTACCGCCGGGAATAGAGAAGCCGGAAGAACATGGGATGGATTCAAAGAACTCTTCAAGGAGAAATATGTCCCAGAACAAGCTCTAGAAAGAATGCACGATGACTTCGCCAATCTCCAGCAAGGGGATCTTTCCGTGCAAGATTATCTGAACAAATTCACAATGCTGTCGCCCTATGCTCCAGAACTTGTTGCTACCGCGAAATCCAAAAATAAGAGGTTTATCTTTGGACTAAAACGACAATATCATGATAGAGCCATGGCCCATGTCAAGCTGGATTTCAACGAGCTAGTGGAGATGACATGCAACTATGAAGACCTTGATCGAAGGCATCTGGATCAGGATCGCGCTAGAAGTCAAGAAGGAAACAAGCGCAAGCCTACTGTAAATCAGGGCGAGTCAAGCCAAGCAGCATCTTCAAAGCCTCAGACTGGCAAGCCGCCAAGAGGAAATTGCTTTAATTGTGGTAAGCCGGGGCACTACTCAAACGTCTGCACAGCTCCGAAGAGGCAGAGAACAAATTCTCAAGGCTCGAGCCAAGGCTCTCAGAACCCTCGCTCGTGCTTCAACTGTCGCAAGACCGACCATCTGGTCAAAGACTGTCCTTTGCTAAAGAAAGCTACTGTAGCTCATGTCTATGACGGGTCTAGCCCGCCAGCTGCTTCCGACGGAGCAGGTAAACCCGATGTTTTGGGAGGTACCCTTACAATTAAAAATATTCCTGTTTCTGTATTATTTGACACAGGTGCATCGCGTAGTTTTATTGCTAAAAACACAGTGCACAAATTAAAGTTAAAACAGCGAAAGCTAAAAGAATCGGTTGAAGTTCATAACCCGATAGGGGGTCCTATTACCCTCAGTTCATGTTGTAAGGTTCCTACTTCTTTCTCCCGATACTAGTTTCCTTTCAATTTGATCGTTATGGATTTTCCCGAATTCGATATTATTCTCGGGCTAAATTGGTTAACGAAATATGAAGCTGAAGTGAAGTGTGCGGAAAGAATCGTTAAAATTCGAATGAAGCTTGGATATATTACGGTTCCTTGTCATGGTTCGAATCCGAATAGAGAAGAATTTTGGTCAGCATTAGAACTTATTCCCACCTCCATAGAAAAGATTCCGATTGTTAGCAACTATGCGGATGTGTTTGAAGAAGTTGAAAACTTACCTCCGCAAAGAGAAATAGAATTCCGAATCGATTTAATCCCTAATGCCAGACCAGTGGTACATCCAATCCGTAGAATGACTCCGAAAGAAAAAGAAGAATTAGGCGATCAAACTCGTCAACTGTTGTGGAAAGGTCTAA
>JASFAX010003072.1:0-43693 GCA_030737875.1 Allium sativum
AATCAAAATCGCACGATGTCGTATTTGGAAATTGGATTTCCGTCCTGAACCAAGGCAAAAGATAGTCCTTACCGAATTCGAGACTGCCTAGCTCGAGTCTCAGGCAAGCGCGCAGGCAAGCCTTGGAGCGACAGGGCCGGTCCACCAATGTGGATTATTATACCAGAACAATACATTTCCCCGCCCTTTGGGGCGTAAATGAGCCAATGAATGACTCCATCGGACCCGGATCGTCCGATCAAACCGAGGCGCCTCGCAACAGCAACAACCACATAGGTGAAAAGTATATAAATGTCAAGGCTGGTAGGTCACTGACACCACCCTAGCTAGGAAGAAACACATGCCCTCCCTGAGGTCCTTCTCCCGTTTCTGGTTCATACCGGGGTGTGAGACTCGTGATTTTACGTTATACACAAAGCCACGCCACACTGGCGGTGCTTTGATCATCACCACAAGACTTTGCTTTTCAACAGAAGCTCTGATACCACGTTGAGACGACCCCAAATCCCGTACTGACGAAGAGAAGGGTTATCTTAGGAATATAACACAAAAACAGATAATAGCAGAACAAAATTGAATAAATACACCAGATAATGAACAATAGAATATACTGGATAAAAGTAATCATCAGAGTTACACAGTATACAGGATCTTACTTAGTACAAATACAGTTCAGCTATACATAAATGTCTACAGCGGAAAACAAACATAATATGTACAATAGGAGATGAACAGCATAAAATGAGATAAATGATAGAATCCATCCTCAACTCCAGCTATCCAGAAAGAACCAGCTAAACCTGAATACAAGGCTGCCCGTGTAGAAAAAGGGGCACCCGAGTTTGAAAGTGAAACAAACTACAAGTCAGTCATGGGACTGGTATGAGAAATCTATTCAACACATATATAATATGGCTAATCACAAGACCACGCCACTTTCGTGGTACGGGTTCACTCCATTGGATTGTCTGGAAAGTTTAATTCGAATCTGAAGAAAAACAGCGCCACGGCCGCGTTATGGCCCGAAGCGTCGTTTTGAATAAATTGGCTATTTTAAAATAAATAAAAATATTGTGACGACCCGAAATCCCGTACAGATGGAGACAAGGGTAATCTTTGGAATATAACACAGAAACAGAAAATAGCAGAACGGAATTGAATAAATACACCAAATAATGAACAATATAATATATTGGATAAAAGTAATCATCAGAGTTACACAGTATACAGGATCTTACTTAGTACAAATACAGTTCAGTTATACATAAATGTCTACAGCGGAAAACAAACATAATATGTACAATAGGAGCTGAATAGCATAAAAAGAGATAAATGATAGAATCCATCCTCAACTCCAGCTATCCAGAAAGAACCAGCTAAACCTGAATACAAGGCTGCCCGTGTAGAAAAAGGGGCACCCGAGTTTGAAAGTGAAACAAACTACGAGTCAGTCATGGGACTGGTATGAGAAATCTATTCAACACATATATAATATGGCTAATCACAGGACCACGCCATTTTCGTGGAACGGGTTTACTCCATTGTATTGTCTGGAATGTTTAATTCGAATCTGAAGAAAAACAGCGCCACGGCCGCGTTATGGCCCGAAGCGTCGTTTTGAATAAATTGGCTATTTTAAAATAAATAAAAATATTGTGACGACCCGAAATCCCGTACAGACGGAAACAAGGGTAATCTTTGGAATATAACACAGAAACAGAAAATAGCAGAACAGAATTGAATAAATACACCAGATAATGAACAATAGAATATACTGGATAAAAGTAATCATCAGAGTTACACAGTATACAAGATCTTACTTAGTACAAATATAGTTCAGCTATACATAAATGTCTACAGCGGAAAACAAACATAATATGTACAATAGGAGCTGAACAGTATAAAAAGAGACAAATGATAGAATCCATCCTCAACTCCAGCTATCCAGAAAGAACCAGCTAAACCTGAATACAAGGCTGCCCATGTAGAAAAAGGGGCACCTAAGTTTGAAAGTGAAACAAACTACGAGTCAGTCATGGGACTGGTATGAGAAATCTATTCAACACATATATAATATGGCTAATCACAGGATCACGCCACTTTCGTGGAATAGGTTTACTCCATTGGATTGCCAGTGCTTTAAACAAATCATTCTTTTAAACATCGCTATGCTTTTTATAAAAATGAAGCCATTATAAGACTCAGTTCCCATCACATAATGCAACGCAAACCGGAGGATAGAGTTTTTACCTTATAACGGCCAAAATATGCTTGATACGAATAAAACAAAGGCATTTGATATTATTGCTAGTGTTTATATGTTTTGAAAACAATTTCAAATCATAACTATTAATCATAGACGGCATGGGTACCGTATATCATGTCGCCATATATATATACAATCAAAACCGCACGATGTCGTATTTGGAAATTGGATTTCCGTCCTGAACCAAGGCAAAAGATAGTCCTTACCGAATTCGAGATTGCCTAGCCCGAGTCTAAGGCAAGTGCGCAGGCAAGCCTTGGAGCGACAGGGCCGGTCCACCGATGTGGATTATTATACCTGAACAATACGTTTCCCCGCCCTTTGGGGCGTAAATGAGCCAATGAATGACTCCATCGGACCCGGATCGTCCGATCAAACCGAGGCGCCTCGCAACAGCAACAACCACATAGGTGAAAAGTATATAAATGTCAGGGCTGGTAGGTCACTGACACCACCCTAGCTAGGAAGAAACGCATGCCCTCCCTGAGGTCCTTCTCCCGTTTCTGGTTCATACCGGGGTGTGAGACTCGCGATTTTACGTTATACACAAAGCCACGCCACACTGGCGGTGCTTTGATCATCACCACAAGACTTTGCTTTTTAACAGAAGCCCTGATCACTGCATCTTAGCATGCCACACAGGCAATTCATGCCATGCGACTGATGTCCATCGATATACAACCTCTGAGCTCGTGCGTCTCAGAGAAGGGCGTTAAGCAAAAGAATAAATTCTCCGCCGCCAAACAGATGTATATTTAACAGAGATCAATCAACACAGAATAAAATCCAATGTCAGACACACAGTCCATTTACAAGTCCGTTCTAGGTCTGAACGAAACCGGAGGCACTAAATACCTCGCAAACCCATCGATCACCACGTACGTCTGGACGATCACCACTCATTATCCATATTTCGGGATGCCTCCCAATCAGGACCTCGGTTACCATCCAAATGAGGTGAAGATCTCCGGTCTTCGACCACCGTCTTCATCTTCGACTTTCAATCGTCGGTCAATTATTTGAAATGAGAATTAACTCGGCCTTTTCAAATAATTCACGTATATTTAGAATTTCAAATCAATTTATTTCAATGGTTAAATCATTCGACAACACTAATTTTGTTCTTTAATATAATTTTCACACCAAACACATTCAACCATCAAATACAACATAAATCGAGCAAATTCAGTTTATTTCCATTCCATATTGTTTATGATATTTTATAATGATTTATCGCTATTTTTCTTTATTTTAAAATAGCCAATTTATTCAAAACGACGCTTCGGGCCATAACGCGGTCGTGGCTCTGTTTTTTCTTCAGATTCGAATTAAACATTCCAGACAATCCAACCGTTGGATTTTTACAAAGTTGGCGTCGTTGGAAAGATATTTCCAAGGCGAACCCAACGGTTGCGGTTTCGGGAAAATCCAATGGTCGGATTTCACACACTAGTTGTTTGAAATCACGGTTTCAAAATACGAACTGCACGGCCTCGTTTCGTTTTAATTTTATTTATATTTATATATTTATATAAATATAGTTCATTCAATAATTTTCAATATCATTTTCACTTCAAATATTTCACTAACGCCTTAAAATCTTGGAAAAATTCGCCATAACCTCCTTTGTACGGGAGGGCTGGGAAAATTCCCAAATAGCCACACGGGCGTCTCATGTCAAAAAGAAAAAGGAAAAGCCAAGCGGCTAGCCAACAGGCTCATAAAATCATCACCCAAACAAAACAGTAAATGTGTACCTATTTGTCGGGCACAAAATTTTATTCCTCTTCTCTGGCCTCTTCGCTATAACCTGTTCAATAAATATGCATGTACATATATATAGTTCTTATCACTTATCATTTTCAACACAATCAATCAATATTGACCACAAACAATCCCAAACAACCATTCGCTATCAATCAATTTATATATTTCATATTGGTGATAAAAATAGGACTTTTCTTATAAAACAATTTCTTTCAAAACGAGATTATTTTACACAGTTCATATAGTCGATAAAAGGTGACGTTTTTATTTTATATAAATTATGTTATATATAATAATAATATATTTATATTACCCTTTCCGGATTGAATAATATTAAGTGACCCCTTATATCAACAATGCAATATAATATTTTATTGGTTCTGATATAATTTATGTGAATATGAATATATTAAAACGAAACAATAAATCCAGTATATTCATATAGTTTTATACTCATATATGAAATCAATTAATGCTATTTTTATTTATTCTGATATTGTATACCCTTATAATAAAAGCCATTATAAGACTCAGGTCCCATCACACAATGCAACGCAAGCCGGAGGATAGAGTTTTCCCTTATAATGGCCAAAAATGCTTCATACGTATAAAACAAAAGTGTTTGATATTATTACTAGTGCATATATGTTTCAAAAGCAAATTCAATCATAAATATCAATCCTAGGCGGCATAGCTACCATCTACTATGTCGCCATACTAGTAATACAATCACATCCGCATATTTCGTATTGGAAATTGGATTCCTTCATGAGTCGAGGCAAGGGGCAAGCTCCTCTCCGATTCGAGACACTCTAGCAAATGTCTCGGGACCACACACAGCAATCCCCTGGATCCTCCAAGGTCGGTCCTCTCTTACTTTTGAGGATTAATTATTCCTGGACACACGTTTCCCGGTCCTTACAGACCTATAATCGAGGCGCCTCGTATTCCAACAACCACACAAGTGAAAACTAGATATAAATGTCAGGGCCGGGAGGTCACTGACACCACCATAGCTAGAAAGAAACGTCGTGCACTCCTTGGGTCCTTCTCCCGTTTTTGACTCATACCGGGGTGTGAGGCTCACGAATTCACGTTATACACAAAGCTACGTCACACAGACCATGCTTTGATCATCAACCACAAGACTTTGCTTTGCAACAGAAGCCTTGATCATATGCCACTTAGGCGCGCCACACAGGCAATCCACTCCATGCGACTGATTTCTTTCAATACATAACCTCTGAGCTCGTACGTCTCAAAGAAGGGCGTTAAGCAAGAGAATAAATTCTCTGCCGCCAAACAGATATATATTTAACAGAGATCAATCAACACAGAACAAAATCCGGTGTCAGACACACAGTCCATTTACAAGTCCGTTCTGGGTCTGAACGAAACCGGAGGCACCAATTCCTCACATATCCGTACAATCAACAGTATGTTTGGACGGCTACTACTTCAATTACTTCATGGTAGCTACTCCAATCACGAGCATCAGTAGCGCCCATCCATCCAATGTGGAGATCGTCGGTCTTCAGCCGTCTTCGACTCTTCGACTTCTCAACGTCGATCGATTATTTGAAATGAGATAAACTCGGCCATTTCAAATAACCCACGTATATTTAGATTTTTCAAATCAATTAATCACATGGTTGGACTATTCAACATTCACATTTCAGTTATTTAGTTATAATTTTCTTGTCAAATACATTCAACCATCACTTAACAAGCAAACACAACAAAATTGGTTTATTTCCACTCTATATCGTCTATAGTATTTTATAACGATATATCGCCATTTTTATTTGATTTAAAACGGCCATATTTAATTAAACGACGTTTCGGGTCGTGTCGATGCACTGGCGCTGCTTTTCACTAATTTTGTTTTACACATATTTGAAAATCTAACCATTGGATCTTCCCAAATTTTACATCAATAGGAAGGTCATTTCAAAATGAATCCAACAGTTTCAGTTTTGGGAAAATCCGACGGTCGAATTCCCCGCACTAGTCGTTTGAAATCACGGTTTCAAAACACGAACTGCATGGCCACGTTTCATTTTAATTCTATTTATATTTATATATTTATATAAATATAGTTCATTCAAAAATTCCTATATCGTTTCCACTTCAATTATTTCACTAACGCCTTTAAATTCCGGAAAATTTCGCCATAACCTCCTTTGTACGGGAGGGTCTGGGAAAATTCCCAAATAGCCACACGGGTGTCTCATATCAAAAAGAAAAAGAAAAAGCCAAGCGGCTAGCCAACAGGCTCATAAAATCATCACCCAAACAAAGCAGTAAATGTGTACCTATTTGTCTGGCACAAAATTTTATTTCTCTTCTCTAGCCCCTTTTCTTTAACCTGTTCAATAGATATGCGTATACATATATACAATTTCTAACACTTATCATTTTCCATTCAATTTCATATTTGATTTTCTTTGGTTTAAAAACACCATTCATTCTAATGTTGCATGCATAGGCTAAAATCATATCATTAGCTAATTAATGTATATTTCAACTCATGCACGTTTATTTGAACAAGTGGCTATTTTTAACACTTCACATTTCAAAGATGAAAATTTTGGCGAACTAAAATAGATTTCAACACATGACTATTTTATTTATTTCCTATGCATGTTAAAAATAATATTTCCACCACAAATATTTATTTCGACGTCCGCATATCTTTAGCATATCACAAATATGATAAAAATGATATTTTTATCGTTCAAAATATTTATTCAACAAATGGATGTTTTCACACTTCATAGTTTCAATAAAAATGTAATTTTTATTGTTCGATCTTTTTATTCAACACATGAACTTTTCCACTACATACACTTCTCAACAAATGAGTATTTCCACTCATGGACTTCTTGTTTATGTTGTTCATATTAGAAAGATGGGATTTTGAAACTATTTATATAAGGCGAATATTTTTCATACTTCATATATATAAAAATGTGATTTTTATTGTTTAAACACTTCATTCATTCACAAATGAATCTAATTTTCACACAACACTTTTCAACACACAAACATTTCCACACATGGATATTGTTTCAACATATGGCTTTAATTTCTACGCATGAAAATAATTTCAACATATGAAAATAATTCTAACACACAAAGATTATTCAAAATTTCGGCAGCATAACGGCAGGGTAGTTAAAACCGGCACCGTCCCTAGTACGGTTCCTCGCTCTACCTTAAAACCTCGCGGTTTTTGACAATGGGGATTAAACTAATTAATGTATATTTCAACTCATGCACGTTTATTTGAACAAGTGGCTATTTTTAACCAGATGCTGCTTGGCTTGACTCGCCTATGATTGTTATATTATATATAACAAAGGCATCTGATAAAGTGGACTTCATCAAGAAGCGATTGAAAACCGCCCAAAGCCGATAGAAAAGTTATGCAGACTCTAGAAGGAGAGATTTGACATTTGCTGTTGGTGATCATGTTTATTTGAAGGTTTCTCCGATGAGAGGAGTAATCAGATTTGGCAAGACTGGGAAGTTGGCACCGAGATTTATTGGTCCCTTTCCTATACTTGAACGAATTGGAACTCTTGCTTATAGGGTTCAATTGCCAGATTGGTTGCCTGGAGTGCACAATGTATTTCACATATCTCAACTTATAAGACATGTGCATGATCCGGATCTTGTTGTAGAAGAAGCAGCGCAACGGGATGTGGAGATAACTCCAGAATTATCACTGAGAAGAGAGCCATTAAAGATTGTTGGCAAAGAAACTAGAGAACTCAGAAGCAAAAAGGTTCATTTAGTTAAAGTGCAATGGAGCAGTGATCCTAGAGACTGTACTTGGGAAACTGAGGAAAGCATTAAGCAAGCTTACCCCAAATGCAGAGTAGATATATCTGACTAACTCCGTTGCAAGGTACCTTTACAATACTTTGCATTTACATTTTGTTTCCTACTTTACTGTTGTTTCCTTTTCGAGGACGAAAAGTTTTAAGTGGGGGAGATTGTAATAACCCGGAAAATATCATGTATAATTTATATTAGCGAAATATAAATTACATACGTGTTGTATACCTCATGTACATACGTAGTGTAAGCTATATAAGCGAAGTATGAATTTTACATGCATAAAATAATTGATATATATGTTGAAATGCAAGTGAAATATAGCAATTATATATATATATATATCTATATATATATATATATATATCTATATATATATACATACTCCCCTCGTCCACAAACCATGGACGATATTTATTGTGGTGAATTGGTGTGAAATATTGGATGAAAAATACGAATGGTTGAATAATTGTTTGTGGTTGATATTGTTTGGTTGTGGTTGAAAAATACCCATTGGTGATTGAAATGAATTGGAAATATTTGTGGAAATAAAAATAAACATGCCGCCTGCATGCGAATTAGATGCATGTCGAAGTGAACTAGTTTCGAACTAGAATTAAAATCAATTTATTTTTGAAATAAATAAATTGAATTTGAAAGTGATTTTAAAAATAATCAATATTCCCAATACGTGAATTGGACTGGAGTTGAATCGAAATTATTTTCGGAATATTTCGATGTTGGATTTCGTGACTACACAGATATTGTTATGGGAATTTGAAAGATATATTTTATATTGTTATTTCCAGTATGATATCTGTTGGTTTCAGAATTTGATATTGAATATAAGCCGGTATATTTTCTATTCAGAGCCTTGTATTTAATATCAAATATGATTTGGTTTATCGTGAATCGTGTTTTAGATGACATTGGTTCTTTAACCCAGTCAAAGGCAGGATATTGATTTTTGAAAAGATTAAAACTAAATGGAGTTTTAATGAATCTTTTATTAGATTGAAATGTGAATTGATAATTTAAATTATCAAATCTGAAAGGTGATCGAGAATGGAGTACCACCAGTTTTGCTCGCTCTAGCCCGTGTCTCAGGAACAGCCGCAACTGCCCCTTGGATCGTCAGGGTCGGTCCACCGATGTGGATTATTATGCCTGAACACTACGTCTCCCCGCCCTTTGGGGGCGTAAACGAGCCAACGAATGACTCCATCGGACCCGGATCGTCCGATCAAACCGAGGCGCCTCGCAACAGCAACAACCACATAGGTGAAAAGTATATAAATGTCAGGGCTGGTAGGTCACTGACACCACCCTAGCTAGGAAGAAACGCATGCCCTCCCTGTGGTCCTTCTCCCGTTTCTGGTTCATACCGGGGTGTGAGACTCGCGATTTTACGTTATACACAAAGCCACACCACACTGGCGGTGCTTTGATCATCACCACAAGACTTTGCTTTTCAACAGAAGCCCTAATCACTGCATCTTAGCATGCCACACAGGCAATTCATGCCATGCGACTGATGTCCATCGATATACAACCTCTGAGCTCGTGCGTCTCAGAGAAGGGCGTTAAGCAAAAGAATAAATTCTCCGCCGCCAAACAGATGTATATTTAACAGAGATCAATCAACACAGAATAAAATCCAATGTCAGACACAAAGTCCATTTACAAGTCCGTTCTGGGTCTGAACGAAACCGGAGGCACTAAATACCTCGCAAACCCATCGATCACCACTCATTATCCATATTTCGGGAGGCCTCCCAATCAGGACCTCGGTTACCATCCAAACGAGGTGAAGATCTCCGGTCTTCGACCACCGTCTTCATCTTCGACTTTCAATCGTCGGTCGATTATTTGAAATGAGAATGAACTCGGCCTTTTCAAATAATTCACGTATATTTAGAATTTCAAATCAATTTATTTCAATGGTTAAATCATTCGACAACACCAATTTTGCCCTTTAATGTAATTTTCACACCAAACACATTCAACCATCAAATACTACATAAATCGAGCAGATTCCGTTTATTTCCATTCCATATCGTTTATGATATTTTATAATAATTTATCGCTATTTTTATTTATTTTAAAATAGCCCATTTATTCAAAACGATGCTTCGGGACATACCGTGGCCGTGGCGCTGTTTTTCTTCAGATTTGAATTAAACATACCCGAAAATCTAACCGTTGGATCTTCACAAAATTTACATCACTAGAAAGGTCTTTTCAAAACGAATCCAACGGTTCCAGTTTCGGGAAAATCCGACGGTCGGATCTCCCGGCACAATCGTTTGAATTTTCGATTTCAAAATACGAACTACAGCGTCGTTATTCGATTAAATATAATTATATTTATATATAAAAAAATATAATCGTTTCTGGCGCTGTTTTTCTTCAGATTTGAATTAAACATTCCAGACAATCCGACCGTTGGATTTTTACAAAGTTGGTGCCGTTGGAAAGATTTTTCCAAGGCGAACCCAACGGTTGCAGTTTCGGGAAAATCCAATGGTCGGATTTCCCGCACTAGTTATTTGAAATCACGGTTTCAAAATACGAACTGCACGGCCTCGTTTCGTTTTAATTTTATTTATAGTTATATATTTATATAAATATAGTTCATTCAACAATTTCAATATCATTTTCACTTCAAATATTTCACTAACGCCTTAAAATTTTGGAAAATTTCGCCATAACCTCCTTTGTACTGGAGAGCTGGGAAAATTCCCAAATAGCCACACGGGCGTCTCATGTCAAAAAGAAAAAGGAAAAGCCAATCGGCTAGCCAACAGGCTCATAAAATCGTCACCCAAACAAAACAGTAAATGTGTACCTATTTGTCGGGCACAAAATTTTATTCCTCTTCTCTAGCCCCTTCGCTATAACCTGTTCAATAAATATGCATGTACATATATATAGTTCTTATCACTTATCATTTTCTATTCAACTTCATATTCAATTTCTTTTGGTTTAAAAACACCATTCATTCTAATGTTGCATGTATAGGCACAAATCATATCATTAGCTAATTAATGAATATTTCAACTCATATATATTTATTTGAACGAGTGGCTATTTTTAACACTTCACATTTCAACGATTTATGTATATCATAAAAATGTGATTTTTATTGTAAAACAATTCATTTCAAAACACTATTATTTTATATATTTCATATTGGTGTCAAAATTGGGATTTTTATTATAAAACAATTCATTTCAAAACACTATTATTTTATATATTTCATATTGGTGTCAAAATTGGGATTTTTATTATAAAACAATTCATTTCAAAACACTATTATTTTATATATTTAACATTGGTGTCAAAATTGGGATTTTTATTATAAAACAATTTCTTTTAAAATATGAATACCATTCAACACATGAATTTCAATTCAACGAATGAATATCGATCCAACACATGAAGGTTTTCTATAGTTTCTATATATATATATAGAAATGTGATTTTTATATTTAAAACGCGAATACCTTTCAACACATGGATTTCTAATCAACGAATGAATATCAATTCCACATATGAAGGTTTTCTATTCAATGAATAAATATAGTTTAAGCAAATGAAAATAATTCAAACACACGAATATTATTCAAAATTTCGGCAGCATAACGGCAGGGTAGTAAAAATCGGGACCGTCCCTAGTACGGCTCCTCGCTCTACCTTAAAACCTCGCAGTTTTTGACAATGGAGATCATGCATCTAGTTCACACGCAGGCGGCATGTATATATTTATTTCATTTCCACAAACTAATCCTATGTGGTTTCAACCAAATATTTCTCAACCACAAATGGGTATTTTTCAACCACAATCAATCAATATCGACCACAAACAATCCCAAACAACCATTCGCTATCAATCAATTTTCACACCAGTCACAATCAATAAATATCGTCCATGGTTTGTGGACGAGGGGCGTATATATATATATATATATATATATATATATATATATAGCAATTCACTTTTATTTCAACATATTTCTCTATTTGAAAACACGAGGGTTCGCCTTTCTGAATCCTTTTGATCACGATAATCCACACATAGACGTAGAGTACTGTCAGATTTTGGGACAAACACCACTGCTGCTCCCCAATCAGAGAAACTAGGCCTGATACCACGTTAATTGCTAGGTTTGTCAACTGAAGCTAATTTGGATTTATTATATTCATTATACATCCAATTTATAATAAAAATATTATATAATTAATGCTATTTTATACATATTATTTATAACCTCAAATTGTTTTTGTATATATCCAATATCAGATACAAGAATATACAGAGTATAAATGAATATTACACAGAAATATCAGATATTTAAATTACATTTAAATACATAGCAACGGAAAATAATACGATACACAACTGAAGGAGATATACGGATACAAAGCTTTCCTGATATCGTTCCAGCTGTAAACCAGGATCCTGTGAATATAAATCTGCAAAACCTAAACTACTAGCTGCCCGTGTCGAAAATAAGGGCACCCAGAGTTTAGGTTAAAACAATAAACTCCAGGTCAGTCAAATCGGTGTACATAAACAAACCGTCCGGTTTGTAAATGAATATTTATTTATTCACATTCACTATATTCATATTCACGTTAAAAATTATATTTTTAGCGATAAAACATTTTATTTTAACATATGAATTTCTATTCAGTTCATTCTTTAAATAAAATGATATTCTTATTTTCTAACTTATTCTAGAAAATTTCGGCGGCATAACGGCACGATACTAGAAACGTGACAAGGCCTAGCCTTATCCCCGGTCTAGTGAAGGCCCACGCCATTCACACATCAATCAAATCAATTTCATTTCACCAAACAATTCAATTCAAACCAAATAATCTAGCCAACTACACAACCAAACAATTTAACAAACAAGCCATTCATGGTCTGTGGATGACGGGTGTCGGGTGCTACTAAGCACCGTCTGCATCCTACATTATATTTGAGGATTTTATCAAGAGAGTTTGCATTGCTTTTCATTAACAAATATCTTGATTTATGCTTTATATATCATTCCAGTATTTCTATTAGTTGAATTAATAATCATCACAGCTAGCAATCAATGTGTTGGTTAACTTTCAAAGGTATAAATTTTTATATATATATATACTAAAAGTCATGTTTTTGATGCCAAATCACAACAATAAGCCTATCTAGTTTGGTTCTCACACCAGTCGATTGGAAATATATAAATATCTCACTTTTGAAACTCGAACATAAACATTGATGATGAGATCTCAATCATCAGTATCATCTCCGGGCGACTAGAGTGTGATTCTATATCTATTCAATATATTAAAACTTCGAATACATGTTTGCGAGGCGTATATGCAAAATCTTTATATATTGGATTGTCCAAATTCAATATAAAACAAATATTCAAATACGTATAAAATGGTTTAAACTTTCAAAACAAAATTTTTTTAAATGTTTATTTTAAAAATAACACTCTTTTGACTCGTCCTAGGACACTACTGATCCCATCTCTAACGAGTCATTCTTATTGGATATTACTAATCCAATCTCTGATGAATTCTTTCGTTTGGTATTTAGCTAGGGGCGACAGTCGTTGGGTTTAAAAAGGAGTTCGTTTGAGAAAACACTATTTAAAAATTTAATATAGTCCTCGGCCAATCAGAATTTTCCTTTCATAAATTTTAAAAATAAAAAAAAGAAAACCCCCAAATCAACGGCGAAACCCGTTCGACACCTTCTCTCCTCTGCCACCGCCGCTACAGCCACCTACAGCCTTCGCCACCGCCACCCCTCGACGCGCCTCAGCCCCCTCTTCAAATCCGACTGACCATCGCCGCCCCTCGTCGCCTGTGCCGCCGGAATCGAAGCCCCAAAGTCCCGACCTTTCCACCGTCGCCACCGCCGATCTGGACCACCGAACGCCACCAAACCACCACCGATTGGAAGCCCTCTCTTCCCTCTTCCTCGTCCAACCTGCCGATCATCCCCTCGTGCCTCGATTCTAGCGAAAACTGTAAACCTAGTTTTGAAGCTTCGTGAAAGTGAGTTTTTCTTTGATCTTTACACTTTGAAAAATCATATCTTTTTGGTGTGTTGACGAAATTCGATGAAATAGGAAACATCGGGACCGCAAGGAAGCTCTCTACCCAATAGAAGAAGCCGCGGATTTTTCTGACATCGTATCGATTTTTAGCGCTCCGAAAACCAATGTGAGAAATCTAAATTAACATGAAATTGAATGGAAAATGATAAGTGTTAGAAATTGTATATATGTACATGCATATCTATTGAACAGGTTAAAGAAAAGGGGCTAGAGAAGAGAAATAAAATTTTGTGCCCGACAAATAGGTACACATTTACTGCTTTGTTTGGGTGATGATTTTATGAGCCTGTTGGCTAGCCGCTTGGCTTTTTCTTTTTCTTTTTGATATGAGACACCCGTGTGGCTATTTGGGAATTTTCCCAGACCCTCCCGTACAAAGGAGGTTATGGCGAAATTTTCCGAAATTTAAAGGCGTTAGTGAAATAATTGAAGTGGAAACGATATAGGAATTTTTGAATGAACTATATTTATATAAATATAAATAGAATTAAAACGAAACGTGGCCATGCAGTTCGTGTTTTCAAACCGTGATTTCAAACGACTAGTACGGGGAATCCGACCGTCGGATTTTCCCAAAACTGAAACCGTTGGATTCATTTTGAAATGACCTTCCTATTGATGTAAAATTTGGGAAGATCCAACGGTTAGATTTTCAGATATGTGTAAAACAAAATTAGTGAAATGCAGCGCCAGTGCATCGACATGACCCGAAACGTCGTTTATTTAAATATGGCTGTTTTAAATCAAATAAAAATGGCGATATATCGTTATAAAATACTATAGACGATATAGAGTGGAAATAAACCAATTTTGTTATGTTTGCTTGATAAGTGATGGTTGAATGTATTTTACATGAAAATTATAACTAAATAACTGAAATGTGAATGTTGAATAGTCCAACCATGTGACTAATTGATTTGAAAATCTAAATATACGTGGGTTATTTGAAAAGGCCGAGTTTATCTCATTTCAAATAATCGATCGACGTTGAGAAGTCGAAGAGTCGAAGACGGCTGAAGACCGACGATATCCACATTGGATGGATGGGTGCTACTGATGCTCGTGATTGGAGTAGCTACCATGAAGGAATTGAAGTAGTAGCCATCCAAACATATTGTTGATTGTACGGATATGCGAGGAATTGGTGCCTCCGGTTTCGTTCAGACCCAGAATGGACTTGTAAATGGACTGTGTGTCTGACACCGGATTTTGTTCTGTGTTGATTGATATCTGTTAAATATATATCTGTTTGGCGGCAGAGAATTTATTCTCTTGCTTAACGCCCTTCTCTGAGACGTACGAGCTCAGAGGTTATGTATTGACAGAAATCAGTCGCATGGAATGGATTGCCTGTGTGGCACGCCTAAGTGGCATATGATCAAGGCTTCTGTTGCAAAGCAAAGACTTGTGGTTGATGATCAAAGCATGGTCTGTGTGACGTAGCTTTGTGTATAACGTGAATTCGTGAGCCTCACACCCCGGTATGAGTCAAAAACGGGAGAAGGACCCAAGGAGTGCACGATGTTTCTTTCTAGCTATGGTGGTGTCAGTGACCTCCCAGCCCTGACATTTATATCTACTTTTCACCTGTGTGGTTGTTGGAATACGAGGCGCCTCGATTATAGGTCTGTAAGGACCGGGAAACGTGTGTTCAGGAATAATTAATCCTCAAAAGTAAGAGAGGACCAGCCTTGGAGGATCCAGGGGATTGCTGTGTGCGGTCCCGAGACATTTGCTAGAGTGTCTCGAATTGGAGAGGAGCTTGCCCCTTGCCTCGACTCATGAAGGAATCCAATTTCCAATACGAAATATGCGGATGTGATTGTATTACTAGTATGGCGACATAGTAGATGGTAGCTATGCCGCCTAGGATTGATATTTATGATTGAATTTGCTTTTGAAACATATATGCACTAGTAATAATATCAAACACTTTTGTTTTATACGTATGAAGCATTTTTGGCCATTATAAGGGAAAACTCTTGTAACGACCCGGATTTTGTGCGACTTTGGTTATCGACATAAGCACGATGTCGATAACCAAAACGACGAAAAATCCTGGTAATTAATGAAAGAAATTAGAGGGTGAGGAAAGATAAGGTAAAAAATTAGAATAGAAGAAGAAGAACACAACATCAGAGTAACACAAATCTCACAGCGGAACGAATAACATATAATATATGTAACATAACTTTGAAATATACATCTGTATTTGAATATACGTATTATTATCAAAGTACAGCACTTACAACACAGCGGAAATAACTATAGCTATATGATCCTGAGGCCTCCTGCTCCAGCTCTTCAAGTGTATCTGTAAAATCCCGACTACTTGACTGCCCGTACAAATTTAGGCACCCAAAAGTTTAGGGAAAACAACAGAGTAAACTCCGGGTCAGTGATGGGACTGGTGTGAGTAAAACAGTTAAAACAGTTGAACAAGTAATCGATATCTCATAAGACCACGCCGCATAACGGAACGGGTTTTTCCCTTATGAGAATCCAAAATAACTTTATATCAAAAACCTTTTGATATTATAGTAATGTCTATCAACCACAGTATATATAATCATCTAGCAGAAACGCTTTCATCTCACGTTCTACATATATAGTATACAATTCAAAACCGCAAGCATGTATTGGGTAATGGATTTCCAACTATGACAAGGTATGGAACCACCTTTCGCTAATGTACCTCTAGAGAGGAATACACTGGGTTCAACAAGAACATCTTGCAACCCGGCCACACATGACCGACCACTCATTTCGCTTGAGTGTATCGAATGTATATCACCAACAGTTGGGATCAGCAACCGTTTCCCGAATGGGACAGCATCAACAATAGATTTTTAGAAATGAATGAAACTCTAGATCAGGTGATTATACACCCTACTTCGGTGCGACCAACTTAGCCATGCTGCCTGCCCGATTTCTGTCATTTACCGGATGATGACGCTAGAAACTACGCTTTAGCATCATACCAGATTCACTTTGAATGTCACATCATCAAATCCATCAAATCACCGATTGACGTCCTCAACCATACATTATGTGTTAGCTAAAAGAAGTTTCCTTCTTCGCTTCCACTCTTGGTACAGTTGGAGAAATCAATATACGTGATCGTCTGGAAATACTCTGTCAGACATCCGTCCATACAAGTCACCCAGGAACAGGATGACCTGAAGGCACTATTCTGTAAACAGGATAGCCCTTGCATAACTCCGTCTTCAATTTCCTTTGGCATATATGATTCGCAACGCTTATGCCGATACAAAGTGGTTCTTTGAATAATAATCCAACCGGTCTCTCCATATTAACAACGTTAAAATGGTCAAAACTTCAATAGTCTGTGATTTAACTATCGAAAAAAAACAAGTGTGCAAATAACGATATTATTTCCAAATGGAAATTATATCGATCAAACATCATTCAACATTCATCTCCCTAGTTCATAATTTTACTTATCTCCTGTTTCCCTATATTCAATATTTCTATTTTTCTAAATTTGGAAAATATACGTTATTAACAATGGAAAACATTTCCATTTCTTGTTTTCTTTATTAGAAAACATTTCTGGTTTCTTATTTGGAAAACATTTCCAAAGCTTCTTCATTGGACTTAGACAGATGTTTAAACAAACCATCGCGATGCCAACTCAAACCATTTCCTTTACTGCCGAACCTTAACTATTCCTTAGTTAAAAACGAAGCTAATCAAGTTGGGGTAGAACTACCTCTCAGACCTTGACTGAACAACATTTCTAACTGTGAAATAGACAAAGTTCACTTTATATTCCTTTTACTAACTTCCTTACTTAACCCTCCTTCGAATAGCTATATTCGATTGACTCTTTTCACTTAACTCTATTCGATTAACCCTTATCAATTAACTTTATTGGACTAACACTATTGGATTAACTCTATTTGACTTAACTCCTTTCGAATAAACTATATTCGATAACTCCTTTTCTTTCTTCGAATAAACTATATTCGATTAATTCATTTTCTTCTATTCGAATAACTATATTCGATTAACTCATTTTACTTTCTATTCAAATAACTATATTCGATTAACTCATTTTACTTTCTATAATCGATTAAACTAACATCGATTAACTCTTTTTCTTTATTCTCTAATCGATTAACTAACATCGATTAACTCCTTTTAACTTTATTCTCTAATCGATTAACTAACATCGATTAACTCCTTTTCTTTAACACTAATTGATTAACTAACATCGATTAACTTCTTTATTCTATTCGAATAAACTATTCATTTATAAAGATTTACTTTTAGTAACAGTTCTTCACTTTACAAATGATTTCCCTTTCATAAAACTCTATTCGTTTTAAAAACATTTTTCCCTTTTTATTTTCTTTCGAAATATTTCCTTTTTATAAAATCTGTTGATTTTATAAAATCCCTTTATTTCAATATACATTGAAATAATTCTTTTTACATCCCAGGGTCTTTTAAGATATTTAAAATATCGAATAAAAATGATCAACATCATTTCAACACACATAATCCATAACAGATTATATAACACATCATATATCACAATATATGAAAACAGTAAAATAAATGTTGAGGAATCCGGTTGGATTCCTCCAACCTGTTTCCCTGCATCACAGATGTTAAACAATATAGATAACATCACTTTTCAGTTCCATATGATATATTCTGTTAAACGGAATCAATATAGAAATTCAACTAACTGACTAGCAGTTCAATCAAACAGTCAGCATACAGTCAATCAGCCAATATCTAACAGTTCTAAAAATACAACATTAAATTATAAACTGTTTAAAGTTAGTGAGATTTACTCACATTGGCAGTTCATCGTTAAAGAACGATAAACTGTTGTTTGATTTGAATCAAACAGTTTATTTCGCCATAAATTCATACGAGCTCGGATGGACTTCCAGTCAGTTCCAGTGTGTAGCCACCGTCCATACGATCCCACCGGATCAGACCGTTCGAAGTTCTGATAAAGTATGTAATAGATACTAACATTTTATATTTATATAAAATATATATATATATATATATATATATATATATTAAAATAAACTATATTAAAAGAATTAGTTGGGCTTTTACCCATCATCGATTTAAAATGCATGACCCGCCTTCTATCCCATGCTGCATGTGTTCAAACTCTCCATATACCAACGTTCTCCCTTTCACATTTGCATCCCTTTCATTTCTTTTTCTTTCCTTTCTTTTCTTTTTATTATTTTAGGCTTTAAAATAATAATCTTGGCCCACCTAAATAAAACAACCCACCTCCCATACTAACAGATCCATCTTCCACCTCAAATGGCATGCCTGCTTCGCCCTTTGAACTTTCCCAAACATTTGCTGACTTCCCAACTCCCTTTGCTGTCCAAAACAACAAATTTAAAATGTCCAATCCCCATTACTTTTCACTCGTTCATACATTCCCAAAGGACCGCGACCTTTATTATCTCTCCCATCTTATATAATAATAAGGTTTATAAACACATTACCATTTCAGGAATAATCACCCAGTGTTAATCCCCTAACCCAAGTATAATCCCTCCGCAAATCTCTTTCTTCCACTTCCTAATTGTCGCGACCTCCTGTAGCCAACATAGCCATTCAGCGCCTTCATTCATCTTGTCATTCTCAGCATCGTTCAAAAAACAAAAATCACCAGCGCTACTTGTCTTTCCTCTCCAACGGATTCCGCACTCCAGTAAGCCCCGAGAACCTTGTACATTCATTCACCATCAACGCAGCGTTCTCCTTCCAACTCCAGCTACGCCTCAACCAGCTCGAACTGATTTTGAGCACCTCGACTTGGAGCTCCACCTCACGGTTGCTGTTGGAAAAGGGTTCAATGTAAAACAGTACCGAGCTTCCAGAAAAAGGGACGGATTTGTAGAGCGACCCGCGGTGAATCCTCATACACAAGTTTTGGGATTTACGGAAATTGACTTGAATTGATTTTGGTTTTTGAAAGATCGGGTTTCTCACTTTGAAGTGAGAAAATGGTGGCGGCTCATATTTTTATCTTGCGTTTATAAGGGTGGAGTTGTGGCTGTGAAAGTAGAATCGTGGCCCTGTTTTTGGCCGAAGAATAAGTTAGCATATTTTCGTTATGCTCTCATGAAAAATTCATCACATACGAACTGATAACGACAGAACTAACAATACCATTATGATGAGTAAGGTACCACTATTTCAAAAATATAAAAATACCGGTAGATTAACTCATATTGTGAAACCCCAAAATATCGTCATAGGGTGCAAAATACTCCAAATAAAAAGTTGCTTATTTAGTTAATTAAAAATTATATTAAAATTCTAAAAATTAAATTATCACTATGCCCCAAAAGAACCTTGTCTAAATTCACGCCTGTTATCTAGTTATTTTGAAATAACCGTTATGGCCGATAAACGATTCTATAGCGACTATTCTGAAATTTGATTTGGACATATCTCAAAATCTACATGATGAAATCCTTATTTTTCTCTTCCACTAGAAAGATATACTCCACCAGCTCCGTACGTTTCTTGTTTCACTGAAATCCGATTTAAAACGAACCCTGTACATTAAGTTGAAGTTCGAATCGCCAAATAGCGAACTGCAGCGCCATTTCGAGCTCGTTTATAATTATATTATAAACTATACGTTCAACTGTCGACGATTGAATATATTCGTTATTCAAATTCAATTCCAGGCCGAATTAAATATCATAGATGATTCGGTTCACACCATATCGTCATTTCGACAAATTCCGATTATTCAGAATTAAATATATTATTTAATTATTATTTTAATTAAATATTCACTATTATTTTATTCAACGACCATGTAATTCACTAACCCACCATTTATATAATTAAATAAATTAATAATAATACCTCTGCCAGTGCGGGTCATTACAATCTTCCCTACTTAAAATAATTTTGTCCTCGAAATTGCTAAAAGGTAGAGAATGACCCTATCGACTGGTTAGAACATATTTGTTCACTTTTTAACTTCATTTTCAACTGAACCAATTTAATTTCAATTAAATATTAATTAATTCTTATCAACGAAAATTTCCAAAAAACCTGAAAATTTTCTAACGCCTTAACTCTTTGAAAGATTTCACCAGCACCTCCTTTGTACTGGTCAATCGGTCAAACTCCTACTCGCCTCTCTGGGCCATCTCCAACCCAAAAGAAAATCAAACAGCCAAACGGCTTGCCAATTCGGCTCAAAAATCTTATATTAAATATAAACTGGTACCTATTATCGGCATATCATTATATCCCTCACATCTGCTATCAATTCAGCATATACCAATGTGATGTCAATCAAACTCCAAATCAGTTTTATCTCCAACACAACCATTCGCTTATATCCAAGCCAAATCCCATTTCAACTCAAGTTCAATTCTTGATTTTCAATTCATTAACTCCCCAATCCAATATCATTTCGGATTCTAATTTCACAAATTCAATCTTATTCGATTTCAATTCAACTTCAGTTACCACTTAACTGACTTTACTTTAATTCAAATCTGCTTTCACAAATTCCTGTTAAATTTGTTTTTAATTTAAACAGTCTTTCCCAGGGAGTTTCCAAACAGTTTACTTTTTCAAAAATCAAAATTTCCTTTTTGAAATCCAACTGAGCCCATAATCAATATTCCATTAGTTAATTCGCTTCTCTATTTCTTTATCAATATTTGTTAACCAAATATTTTCAATAACCATATTGGCCTTTTACGTTATTTGGAAAACATTTCCGAATATCGCCTTCCTTTATTTTCTAAACTTTAGAAAATACATGCTATTTATAATTGGAAAATATTCCAATTACTTATCTCTTTTCCAATCTCGTTTATTCCTACACTTAGGAAATATTTATCATTCTATTTCTAAGTTACACTTATTTGGGTTAAAACGGATGTTGTGTAAAACATCGTTACGACAATCCAAATACTATATTCAACTAAGTCTTATTCAACATTGACCTTCGAGCCTGAAATCTCACTATTTATTTGTTAATAATGAAATCAATCAAGTTGGGGAATAACTACCTCTCAGACCTTGACTGAATAACATTTATAACGTCAAAACAGATATGACTACTTACTCGAATAATCAATACCATACAACTACTTATTCACTTTTAAACACATATACGCTTCCTCTTTCTGTTCTTACTAGATTTCATTCTTTGTCTTCCCTTTTTTTTCTATTCTATTTCTAAGTTCGTTTTCTTATCGACTTATATATATATATATATATATATATATATATATATATATATATCGATACGTTGATTTCTAACTATCAAATTATCTTAAAAATATTCTAACTCCTTAAATTCCTGGGAAAAATCGCCATAACCTCCTTTGTACTGGGAGCATCGGGATATTTCAAATAGCCTCCCATGGCCCTCACCAATCCAAAAGAAAAAGGAAAAGCCAAGCAGCTAGCCGATACGGCACATAAAATCCCATATATGAATTAAATACATACCTTTTCGTCGAGCATTCTATTTATATACCTTCATACCTTATCCATACCTATCTCATGTATATTTATACCTGCCCAATCTATTTCAACTATACCTGATCGTTTTAACTCAATTCGTTAATTAATTTGTTAATTAACTCTTTAGTCTATTTCACTTTTACATTAGAACATGACATGTTCAAATATATTTTAACTTACTTATAAACTGATCAAATTCTACCTTTTTCACTCTCAGGTTTCATATTCGATTTCGAATATAAATTTACCAGTCCCCTTTACTTATCTAATGTTCAACTTCAATTCAAGATCCATTTACTAATGGCTAACTAACTGGTTTACCTATTTCACCTTTTTATTTGAATATACATGTTCAAATATATTTTAACTTGCTTATTAACTAATTTGAATTCAAATTTCAAACTTAAGTTCTATATTCGATTTCGAATATCCCTTTACAAATCCAATTCACCTTTCAAAGTTCAACTTCAAATTCAAAACTTGATTAACTAATTCCTCTTCGACTTAGTTAATTCTATTCAATTTCTATTCAAATTTTACATTACTTAAATTCTATAGTTTAAATTCTATTTGAATTCTATTATTCAAATTCCATTTCACCTTCGATATTCAAATCCTATATTCAAACTCCATTTGAATTTCTATGTTCAATTTCTATTTCAAACTTTCTTTATTCATTCTTTATTATAAATCCCATTTTGAAATTCAACACAACTTGTCTTTCCCAAAACACATTCAAAACAGTATCTCTGGTAGTAATTCGTCACTTACAACTCGAAAATGAATACTGATGATGCAGCTGTCATCATCAGAATCTATTTTCCAGCGATCGAAGTGAGTTCAATACTATAAAACAATTTCTAAACATTTCCACTTTGAAATTCATTTCAAAATATAATTCACACTGCTTGTAAAACAATTTAAAATCTCCCAGGATCTTAAATTTTCCTTATTTTTAAACCAAATTCATTTACAAACACTTATCCAATTCTCCAGAGTTTTGACTCAAATTTCTGGTTTAAAATTTCAGATTCAACTCATCTGATTTCACGTATTTCACTTATATGAATTCTGATTGGTTATTTACATAACCATTTCACTTTATAATCTTACTCGATTATAATATCAACCAATATATCCAATATATTATAATTTTGATATATGTATATATATATATATATCTTCTCTATATCAAGATATACCTTGGGTAAACTTATTTTAATTTACCCTCTTTTCAAAACATATCATGACGACCCATCGTATTCAAGTGTTTAGTAACTCCTACCGATACAGTGGATCAAACTGATCGACCAGAACCCATAAACAACTCAACCAACGAATCTCCACAATATAAAACAATTTTTATATCAATAACAAATACGTTCACTCGTATATATACACTCAATCTCAGTCTAGGGTATTACTAACCCTATCTCTACCGAGTCACGCCACAGAGCCAAGTAATTCTTAACTTAAGCTCTGATACCAACTGTAACGACCCGGATTTTGTGCGACTTTGGTTATCGACATAAGCACGATGTCGATAACCAAAACGTCGAAAAATCCTGGTAATTAATGAAAAAAATTAGAGGGTGAGGAAAGATAAGGTAGAAAATTAGAATAGAAGAAGAAGAACACAACATCAGAGTAACACGAATCTCACAGCGGAACGAATAACATATAATATATGTAACATAACTTTGAAATATACATCTGTATTTGAATATACATATTATTATCAAAGTACAGCACTTACAACACAGCGGAAATAACTATAGCTATATGATCCTGAGGCCTCCTGCTCCAGCGCTTCAAGTGTATCTGTAAAATCCCGACTACTTGACTGCCCGTACAAATTTAGGCACCCAAAAGTTTAGGGAAAACAACAGAGTAAACTCCGGGTCAGTGATGGGACTGGTGTGAGTAAAACAGTTAAAACAGTTGAACAAGTAATCGATATCTCATAAGACCACGCCGCATAACGGAACGGGTTTTTCCCTTATGAGAATCCAAAATAACTTTATATCAAAAACCTTTTGATATTATAGTAATGTCTATCAACCACAGTATATATAATCATCCAGCAGAAACGCTTTCATCTCACATTCTACGTATATAGTATACAATTCAAAACCGCAAGCACGTATTGGGTAATGGATTTCCAACTATGACAAGGTATGGAACCACCTTTCGCTACTGTACCTCTAGAGAGGAATACACTGGGTTCAACAAGAACATCTTGCAACCCGGCCACACATGACCGACCACTCATTTCGCTTGAGTGTATCGAAGGTATATCACCAACAGTTGGGATCAGCAACCGTTTCCCGAATGGGACAGCATCAACAATAGATTTTTAGAAATGAATGAAACTCTAGATCAGGTGATTATACATCCTACTTCGGTGCGACCGACTTAGCCATGCTGCCTGCCCGATTTCTGTCATTTACCGGATGATGAGGCTAGAAACTACGCTTTATCATCATACCAGATTCACTTTGAATGTCACATCATCAAATCCATCAAATCACCTATTGACGTCCTCAACCATACATTATGTGTTAGCTAAAAGAAGTTTCCTTCTTCGCTTCCACTCTTGGTACAGTTGGAGAAATCAATATACGTGATCGTCTGGAAATACTCTGTCAGACATCCGTCCATACAAGTCACCCAGGAATAGGATGACCCGAAGGCACTATTCTGTAAACAGGATAGCCCTTGCATAACTCCGTCTTCAATTTCCTTTGGCATATATGATTCGCAACGCTTATGCCGATACAGAGTGGTTCTTTGGATAATAATCCAACCGGTCTCTCCATATTAACAACGTTAAAATGGTCAAAACTTCGATAGTCTGTGATTTAACCATCGAATAAAAACAAGTGTGCAAATAACGATATTATTTCCAAATGGAAATTATATCGATCAAACATCATTCAACATTCATCTCCCTAGTTCATAATTTTACTTATCTCCTGTTTCCCTATATTCAATATTTCTATTTTTCTAAATTTGGAAAATATACGTTATTAACAATGGAAAACATTTCCATTTCTTGTTTTCTATATTAGAAAACATTTCTGGTTTCTTATTTGGAAAACATTTCCAAAGCTTCTTCATTGGACTTAGACAGATGTTTAAACAAACCATCGCGATGCCAACTCAAACCATTTCCTTTACTGCCAAACCTTAACTATTCCTTAGTTAAAAACGAAGCTAATCAAGTTGGGGTAGAACTACCTCTCAGACCTTAACTGAACAACATTTCTAACTGTGAAATAGACAAAGTTCACTTTATATTCCTTTTACTAACTTCCTTACTTAACCCTCCTTCGAATAGCTATATTCGATTGACTCTTTTCACTTAACTCTATTCGATTAACCCTTATCAATTAACTTTATTGGACTAACACTATTGGATTAACTCTATTTGACTTAACTCCTTTCGAATAAACTATATTCGATAACTCCTTTTCTTTCTTCGAATAAACTATATTCGATTAATTCATTTTCTTCTATTCGAATAACTATATTCGATTAACTCATTTTACTTTCTATTCAAATAACTATATTCGATTAACTCATTTTACTTTCTATAATCGATTAAACTAACATCGATTAACTCTTTTTCTTTATTCTCTAATCGATTAAGTAACATCGATTAACTCCTTTTAACTTTATTCTCTAATCGATTAACTAACATCGATTAACTCCTTTTAACTTTATTCTCTAATCGATTAACTAACATCGATTAACTCCTTTTCTTTAACACTAATTGATTAACTAACATCGATTAACTTCTTTATTCTATTCGAATAAACTATTCATTTATAAAGATTTACTTTTAGTAACAGTTCTTCACTTTACAAATGATTTCCCTTTCATAAAACTCTATTCGTTTTAAAAACATTTTTCCCTTTTTATTTTCTTTCGAAATATTTCCTTTTTATAAAATCTGTTGATTTTATAAAATCCCTTTATTTCAATATACATTGAAATAATTCTTTTTACATCCTAGGGTCTTTTATGATATTTAAAATATCGAATAAAAATGATCAACATCATTTCAACACACATAATCCATAACATATTATATAACACATCATATATCACAATATATGAAAACAGTAAAATAAATGTTGAGGAATCCGGTTGGATTCCTCCAACCTGTTTCCCTGCATCACAGATGTTAAACAATATAGATAACATCACTTTTCAGTTCCATATGATATATTCTGTTAAACGGAATCAATATAGAAATTCAACTAACTGACTAGCAGTTCAATCAAACAGTCAGCATACAGTCAATCAGCCAATATCTAACAGTTCTAAAAATACAACATTAAATTATAAACTGTTCAAAGTTAGTGAGATTTACTCACATTGGCAGTTCATCGTTAAAGAACGATAAACTGTTGTTTGATTTGAATCAAACAGTTTATTTCGCCATAAATTCATACGAGCTCGGATGGACTTCCAGTCAGTTCCAGTGTGTAGCCACCGTCCATATGATCCCACCGGATCAGACCGTTCGAAGTTCTGATAACGTATGTAATAGATACTAACATTTTATATTTATATAAAATATATATATATATTAAAATAAACTATATTAAAAGAATTAGTTGGGCTTTTACCCATCATCGATTTAAAATGCATGACCCGCCTTCTATCCCATGCTGCATGTGTTCAAACTCTCCCTATACCAACGTTCTCCCTTTCACATTTGCATCCCTTTCATTTCTTTTTCTTTCCTTTCTTTTCTTTTTATTATTTTAGGCTTTAAAAAAATAATCTCGGCCCACCTAAATAAAACAACCCACCTCCCATACTAACAGATCCATCTTCCACCTCAAATGGCATGCCTGCTCCGCCCTTTGAACTTTCCCAAACATTTGCCGACTTCCCAACTCCCTTTGCTGTCCAAAACAACAAATTTAAAATGTCCAATCCCCATTACTTTTCACTCGTTCATACATTCCCAAAGGAACGCGACCTTTATTATCTCTCCCATCTTATATAATAATAAGGTTTATAAACACATTACCATTTCAGGAATAATCACCCAGTGTTAATCCCCTAACCCAAGTATAATCCCTCCGCAAATCTCTTTCTTCCACTTCCTAATTGTCGCGACCTCCTGTAGCCAACATAGCCATTTCAGCGCCTTCATTCATCTTGTCATTCTCAGCATCGTTCAAAAAACAAAAATCACCAGCGCTACTTGTCTTTCCTCTCCAACGGATTCCGCAGTCCAGTAAGCCCCGAGAACCTTGTACATTCATTCACCATCAACGCAGCGTTCTCCTTCCAACTCCAGCTACGCCTCAACCAGCTCGAACTGATTTTGAGCACCTCGACTTGGAGCTCCACCTCACGGTTGCTGTTGGAAAAGGGTTCAATGGAAAACAGTACCGAGCTTCCAGAAGAAGGGACGGATTTGTAGAGCGACCCGCGGTGAATCCTCATACACAAGTTTTGGGATTTACGGAAATTGACTTGAATTGATTTTGGTTTTTGAAAGATCGGGTTTCTCACTTTGAAGTGAGAAAATGGTGGCGGCTCATATTTTTGTCTTGCGTTTATAAGGGTGGAGTTGTGGCTGTGAAAGTAGAATCACGGCCCTGTTTTTGGCCGAAGAATAAGTTAGCATATTTTCGTTATGCTCTCATGAAAAATTCATCACATACGAACTGATAACGACAGAACTAACAATACCATTATGATGAGTAAGGTACCACTATTTCAAAAATATAAAAATACCGGTAGATTAACTCATATTGTGAAACCCCAAAATATCGTCATAGGGTGCAAAATACTCCAAATAAAAAGTTGCTTATTTAGTTAATTAAAAATTATATTAAAATTCTAAAAATTAAATTATCACTATGCCCCAAAAGAACCTTGTCTAAATTCACGCCTGTTATCTAGTTATTTTGAAATAACCGTTATGGCCGATAAATGATTCTATAGCGACTATTCTGAAATTTGATTTGGACATATCTCAAAATCTACATGATGAAATCCTTATTTTTCTCTTCCACTAGAAAGATATACTCCACCAGCTCCGTACGTTTCTTGTTTCACTGAAATCCGATTTAAAACGAACCCTGTACATTAAGTTGAAGTTCGAATCGCCAAATAGCGAACTGCAGCGCCATTTCGAGCTCGTTTATAATTATATTATAAACTATACGTTCAACTGTCGACGATAGAATATATTCGTTATTCAAATTCAATTCCAGGCCGAATTAAATATCATAGATGATTCGGTTCACACCATATCGTCATTTCGACAAATTCCGATTATTCAGAATTAAATATATTATTTAATTATTATTTTAATTAAATATTCACTATTATTTTATTCAACGACCATGTAATTCACTAACCCACCATTTATATAATTAAATAAATTAATAATAATACCTCTACCAGTGCGGGTCATTACAACTCTATCCTCCGGCTTGCGTTGCATTGTGTGATGGGACCTGAGTCTTATAATGGCTTCATTTTATAAAAAGCATTGCGTTGATTTAATTATTTATTTTATTTCATGCACTAGCACTCATTGGAGTAAACCCGTTCCGCGAAAGTGGCGTGGTCCTTTGATTTGCCTTATTATTGTTGTTAATAAGTTGAGTAGATTCCTCATACCGGTCCCACGACTGACTCATAGTTTGTTTCACCTTGCAAACTCGAGTGCCCTCATTTTCACACGGGTAGCCTAGTTACAGGTTTCTGACGCACCTTTTGGCTCATGGCGAGGCTTGACTACACTGTGCTGACTTGGATTTTCTCCACCATTATTGTATCTATATTATGATTCCGCCATTGGCGATGTAGACTGATATTCCTTTTGTGTCCTCTTTATGTATGATTCCGCCTCAGGCGATGGTGACTGATTATGTATCATTATGCACTAAGTTGTATCATGTACTGTGCTCCTCTAATTTGATGATATCTATATGATTCCGCTGTCATATATGTGTAAATTATTCTATTTCCTGTTTATGCTATTATCTGTGATCTGCTAATGATGATTAATGTGTTATATTCCAATGATTATCCTTAACACCGTGTCACCGGGTTTTGGGATCGTCACAGCTGGCATCAGAGCATACTTTGTCAATATGAGAATAGTGTAATGAGGTGACTGATGTTTTTAAACCAAAGCATGAAAAACAAAGTCATAATTTAGTTGGGTCGTCATCTTTTATATGGTGTCCACATTAACCTGGATGGATGCATATATCATTGGATTATCAACAATAGGAATGTTATGATATTTTTGTCAATATAATAATAGTGGATGTTAAAAATAATATTGCTAGGTTTCAAATTTCATAATTTTTGAAGCTAGTATGTGAGCGTGGCAAAAGAAAATGTGTTTTGGTCAATTACAGTTAAATTGGATCGACAAAAATGGGCCTTTTTGCAAACGGTCTCAGAATTCGATGAAACTAGTTTTGTTGGGACCGTATCGCCAAAACATAGCTAGATTTATTTTTCGGGAATTTTCCGAATCAGTATGTGGCCCCGGCAAATTAAAATGTACGTTCAAAACAGAATTTGATTGTTTTATATTTTAAATTGAAGAAAAACTGACTGTAACAGTCGAATTGGCTAACGAAACATATTCCATTGTGTCCGGAATGGGGGTAAAACGCTAGGGACGACAGTCGTTGGGTTTGATTTCGAGTTCGGGGGCGAAAACTCTATTTTAAAATTTAAATAAGTATGGGCCAATCAAAATTTTCAATTCATTAAAAATAATAATAAAAAAAGGCCAGACTCTCTCTCCCCGATAGCGCTCAACGGCGGAAACCTATTCAAACCGTCCTCCTCCGATTCCGACCGCCTCAGCTCCCGATAGCCAGCGCCACCACCTCCTTTCGAAAGAGCTTCCCCTCCCCTCCAAATCAAGCCCCGCCTCGACCCTCATCTCCGCGTCTCCATCGAGAATCGAACCCAGGAAGGTTCGAACTTCCCGCCGCCACCACGAGCACTGGGCCCCACCGAGTTCAACCCCACCACCGTGCGCCTGAGCGCCACTCCTCCCTCTTTGACACTGTATAGCCCGATTCCCTTCTAGCTTCACGGATTCGACGAAAACCTCAAACCTAGTTTGGAACCAGGTTAGAAAACATACGGCTGTGTATATTAAACTGAATTTTTACACTTTAAAGTGTTGCAAAACTCGTCCATCTTATAAAAATCATATCCTTTTGCTATGTGGACGAAATTCAGTGAAACAAGAGACAGTGGACTCGTGTGGACGCCTTCTACATTTTAGAAGAGACCACATATTTTTCTGAGCCTTCTGCTGTTTTTGGTGGAGTGGAACCCAACATGAGATTTCTAAATTAAAAACAATATGGAAAACGATGATGTATAAATTATATAGTCGATGTATGAGTTATATAAGCATTGTACACCTCATGTATAAGCGTTGTATAAGTTGTTCGTTCGATGTATAAGTTGTATATGCGTTGAAAAACAATTATATATGTGTTGAAATAAAAGTGAATTGCTATATATATATATATATATATATATATATATATATATATATATATATATATATATACGCCCCTCGTCCACAAACCATGGATGATATTTATTGATTGTGATTGGTGTGAAAATTGATTGATAGCGAATGGTTGTTTGGGATTGTTTGTGGTCGATATTGATTGATTGTGGTTGAAAAATACCCATTTGTGGTTGAGAAATATTTGGTTGAAACCACATAGGATTAGTTGCTGGAAATGAAATAAATATATACATGCCGCCTGTGTGCGAACTAGATGCATGATCTCCATTGTCAAAAACCGCGAGGTTTTAAGGTAGAGCGAGGAGCCGTACTAGGGACGGTCCCGGTTTTAACTACCCTGCCATTATGCTGCCGAAATTTTGAATAATATTTGTGTGTTTGAATTATTTTCATTTGCTTAAACTATATTTATTCATTGAATAGAAAACCTTCATATGTGGAATTGATATTCATTCGTTGATTAGAAATCCATGTGTTGAAAGGTATTCGCGTTTTAAATATAAAAATCACATTTCTATCTATATATAGAAACTATGGAAAACCTTCATGTGTTGAATCGATATTCATTCGTTGAATTGAAATTCATGTGTTGGATGGTATTCATATTTTGAAATAAATGGTTTGATAATAAAAATCACCTTTTATCGACTATATGAACTGTGTAAAATAATCTCATTTCGAAAGAAATTGTTTTATAAGAAAAATCCTATTTTTATCACCAATATGAAATATATAAAATAATAGTGTTTTGAAATGAATTGTTTTACAATAAAAATCACATTTTTATTATATACATGAATCGTTGAAATGTGAAATGTTAAAAATAGCCACTCGTTCAAATAAACATATATGAGTTGAAATATTCATTAATTAGCTAATGATATGATTTTTGCCTACGCATGCAACGTTAGAATGAATGGTGTTTTTAAACCAAATAGAAATAGAATATGAAGTTGAATAGAAAATGATAAGTGATAAGAACTATATATATGTACATGCATATTTATTGAACATGTTATAGCGAAGGGGCTAGAGAAGAGGAATAAAATTTTGTTTCCGACAAATAGGTACACATTTACTGTTTTGTTTAGGTGATGATTTTATGAGCCTATTGGCTAGCCGCTTGGCTTTTCCTTTTTTTTTTGACATGAGACGCCCGTGTGGCTATTTGGGAATTTTCCCAGCCCGCCCATACAAAGGAGGTTATGGCGAATTTTTCCAAAATTTTAAGGCGTTAGTGAAATATTTGAAGTGAAAATGATATTGAAATTGTTGAATGAACTATATTTATATAAATATATAAATATAAATAAAATTAAAACGAAACGAGGCCGTGCAGTTCGTATTTTGAAACCGTGATTTCAAACAACTAGTGCGGGAAATCTGACCATTGGATTTTCCCGAAACCGCAACCGTTGGGTTCGCCTTGGAAATATCTTTCCAACGGCGCCAACTTTGTAAAAATCCAACGGTTGGATTGTCTGGAATGTTTAATTCGAATCTGAAGAAAAACAGCGCCATGGCCGCGTTATGGCCCGAAGCGTCGTTTTGAATAAATTGGCTATTTTAAAATAAATAAAAATAGCGATAAATTATTATAAAATATCATAAACGATATGGAATGGAAATAAACGGAATCTGCTCGATTTATGTGGTATTTGATGGTTGAATGTGTTTGGTGTGAAAATTACATTAAAGGGCAAAATTGGTGTTGTCAAATGATTTAACCATTGAAATAAATTGATTTGAAATTCTAAATATACGTGAATTATTTGAAAAGGCCGAGTTAATTCTCATTTCAAATAATTGGCCGACGATTGAAAGTCGAAGATGAAGATGGTGGTCGAAGACCGTAGATCTTCACCTCGTTTGGATGGTAACCGAGGTCCTGATTGGGAGGCATCCCGAAATATGGATAATGAGTGGTGATCGTCCAGGAGTACGTGGTGATCGATGGGTTTGCGAGGCATTTGGTGCCTCCGGTTTCGTTCAGACCCAGAACGGACTTATGAATGGACTGTGTGTCTGACATTGGATTTTATTCTGTATAGATTGATCTCTATTAAATATACATCTGTTTGGCGGCGGAGAATTTATTCTTTTGCTTAACGCCCTTCTCTGAAACGCACGAGCTCAGAGGTTGTATATCGATGGATGTCAGTCACATGGCATGAATTGCCTGTGTGGCATGCTAAGATGCAGTGATCAGGGCTTCTGTTGAAAAGCAAAGTCTTGTGGAGATGATCAAAGCACCGCCCGTGTGGCGTGGCTTTGTGTGTAACGTAAAATCGCGAGCCTTACACCCCGGTATGAACCAGAAACGGGAGAGGACATCAGGGAGGGCCTGCGTTTCTTTCTAGCTAGGGAGGTGTCAGTGACCTACCAGCCCTGACATTTATATACTTTTCACCTATGTGGTTGTTGCTGTTGCGAGGCGCCTCGGTTTGATCGGACGATCCGGGTCCGATGGAGTCATTCGTTGTCTCGTTTACGCCCCAAAGGGCGGGGAGACGTAGTGTTCAGGCATAATAATCCACATCGGTGGACCGGCCCTGACGATCCAAGGGGCAGTTGCGGCTGTTCCTGAGACACGGGCTAGAGCGTCTCGAATTCGGTAAGGACTATCTTTTGCCTTGGTTCATGACGGAAATCCAATTTCCAAATACGTGACTGTGCGGCTTTGATTGTATACCTATATATATGGCGACATAGTGGTATGGGGCATTAATGCCGTCTATGATTGATAGTTATGATTTGAAATTGTTTTCAAAATATATAAACACTAGCAATAATATCAAATGCCTTTGTTTTATTCGTATCAATCATATTTTGGCCGTTATAAGGTAAAAACTCTATCCTCCGGTTTGCGTTGCATTGTGTGATGGGAACTGAGTCTTATAACAGCTTCATTTTTATAAAAAGCATAGCGATATTTAAAAGAAAGATTTGTTTTAAAGCACTGGCAATCCAATGGAGTAAACCTGTTCCACGAAAGTGGCGTGGTCCTGTGATTAGCCATATTATATATGCGTTGAGTAGATTTCTCATACCAGTCCCATGACTGACTCGTAGTTTTTTTCACTTTCAAACTCGGGTGCCCCTTTTTCTACACGGGCAGCCTTGTATTCAGGTTTAGCTGGTTCTTTCTGGATAGCTGGAGTTGAGGATGGATTCTATCATTTATCTCTTTTTATGCTGTTCAGCTCCTATTGTACATATTATGTTTGTTTTCCGTTGTAGGCATTTATGTATAGCTGAACTATATTTGTACTAAGTAAGATCCTGTATACTGTGTAACTCTGATGATTACTTTTATCCAGTATATTCTATTGAATTTGATTTGAACATAAAACAAAATCTACAATATGAAATCTCCATTTTTCTCTTCTATTAGAAAATTATTATCCAATAGATTCAAATGATTTTTGTTTCAAAAAATTCTGACTTACATGGGACCTTGTGCATTCATTTAAAGTTCAAAACGTAAAAATACGAATTACCTCGATGTTGCAGGTTTTTTTATAATAAAATTATATGTTATAGATTCAAACGCCGTTTAATAAATGAATTCGTTAATATAATTCAATTCTAACTTAAATAAATATTTCTATATTGTCCAATCTATACAGTATTGCAATTTCAACTGATTCCAACTATTTCAAAATTATATTGCTATAATATTATTTATATTAATAAAATATTCAAAACCATTGAATTCAAATTATTTAAATTCCAAATCTACAATTATAACCAATTTTAAAATATTGAATAGAACGGTTAAAAATCTGGGTCGTTACATTCCTTGCCCTTAAAAGAATTTCGTCCCCGAAATTACTAAGGTAGGAAAAGTATCGCAAACCCATTATCTTTAAAAAAACAACTCTAGTTAAAAACTTCAGCTTCACTTTCTAAACAGATCCAATTAGTTTTAATACAATTCATTTCTGATAACAAAATTTTCAAAAATTTTCTAACACCTTGAATTTTGGAAAAAATTCGGTAGAGTGTCCTTTGTACGGAGGGACTTCTGCAATATTCCAGGAACAACAAAAATATAAATATCACCCACATGGTCGGTAAATCCAATTCAAAATCATTTATTTTATATTTTGCGTAGACGTACCTTATTCAAGCGATAATTAGCGATAAGCAATAAGCTGTTCATGAGCTCTCCCAACTAATATGCAAATATAGCCAAACTGGATCCAATTAGCCCTAGAAGTCAATCGGTATAGGCTTAAAGATTAATTATCCTTTATGCACATGTCTTAACTCAGATGAACTCATTTTAATCATGCAAGTTGGTTCCAATATTCAGATTATCCATTCAAAATAATCTTATATACTATTCACTTCACATGAATTTTATTCAAAACTACTTCTTAGCAATCCATCCAGATTCATTCTTGAATTCATTTTAATAAGTTCAATTCATTTACTTTGGTTCTTAATTAAATTCATCCAATTTTATATCTATGCCAATTCATTAAATGAGTTTAAATGTATTCCTTTTGACTTACGTCAAATAATATTCAAGTCCGATTTCAATTTTATAAGATTCCTTTTAATTCAGCATAGATTAAACTCAATATTAAAATTTTCATTCACACATTTCATATTTGATATTTCTTTTTGGTTAGACAATTCAAATTTTATAATTCATTTTGAATTCAATTCAAAACAACATGGTTTGATTAACAATATCATGATATTTTAAGAAAATTATTACTTTTACCCTTTACAAAATATAATATAAAAATTAATTTTATATCAAATTACAAATATGCGCTCCAATATATATATATAATTATATATATATATATATACACATGCACACACACACACTCTCAAACTCAATCTAGGGTATTACTAACCCCATCTCTATTAAGTTACGCCACAGAGCCAAGGTTATCACTAAACCTTATGCTCTAATACCAACCGTAGCGACCCTGAAAATTTGGCGCTTGAATTTTCAACATTAATAAATAATCTTGTATTATTTGCCAAAAATCCAAGTATCGAAAACGCAGATTGTCAATAGAAAGAAATTAGACGGTGAGAAGAAAAAGAAAGAAATATTAAAATAGAAGAATAAGAAGATCATAATCTCAAAGCGGAACGAATAAAATATAATATATCAAAAAAATTTACACAAAGAAACTATATATATAATTACAATCATAGCACACATTTATTTTAGTACAACACACACAATGGAAAATTATCTATTATCAGAAAATACGAGTATACTTCTTGACTCCAATTTCCCTTCTAAAGTCCCAAGTGAAACCTAACTTGATAATATACTCGGTCTGACTAGAGCACATTTGAAGCACCTGAATCAGTTTGGAATACTGTCGTTGATAAATTCATAACACAAACAACTTGCTTAATTTTAGAAAATCCTTTTGAAAGAAATGGACAATCGTAAGACTAGTCCACACATAAACACAGACGATTTTTTACCTTACATTAAGCAAAAACATTTTTGATATATCAAGTTAGTGTTTATCAATCCACAAATAAATAACCATCTAGCAGAATGCTTGCATCTTACGTTCCATGTAACGACTCGGATTTTTCGGTCATTTGAATATTTAAATATATTTAAATATTACATTTGGAATATTAATGGATTTATAATATATCATTTTTTTATAAAATGAAGTTTGAACGTTAAATTTATATTTAATTATAAACGAGCTCGTAACGTCGCAGTAGTTAATAATATTGAGTTTTGAACTTTAACTGAATATATAGAATCCGATACGGAAACGAGAAACGTTTGAATCTGGTCGATTGTAATTTTCTAATGAAAGAGAAAATTTGAGATTTCATGTTTTAGATTTGTCCAAATCAAATTTTCAAATAGTCGCTATGGAAATCGTTAATAAATGATACGTTTATTTAATAAATTTAAAAGGGTTTATATATATATATGGATATCGTTTAACTTAGAAATGTAAACATTTAGTTTGAAATTTATATTGGTTTATATATGAAGCTGTAGATATATTCCCATTTGGATATTTATGATGATAATAATTTATTATTATTATTTAAATAAACTATTTTGAAATTTAATTAGTATTTATTCGATATTATATAAGCCTTAAGAATAGCCATTTTACAAACAGCCTCGGTTTTCCGTGAAATTAGTTTCATTGGAACCATAACGTTAAATTATTGTATGGAACCAAATTTCGTGGTAATCCGATGTTATATGTGACAACGGTGGCCATAAAACGCTCAGTTGTTTTCTATAGCGCGTAATTAATTTAATTTAATGGGTATTTGTGTGTAACTTGAGGAAACGATCGAGTTAAGCTACACGACAAATTCTATTGAATTCGCATTGACGTTTAGACTCAGGATAGGTAGGTAGTTCGTTATTTTTGGAGACCAGGTATTTTGGTGCCCAGAATAGCGTTGTTTTGCATATAAAATAGCATTCCGAGAAACAGTTTCGGAATGTGACGAAACTTGTGCTGTTGGATCCGTATTAGTTAGTTATGGTAGGATTTCGATTTTCGTACTGATCAGATTTTCCGGTTGTTCGTGAAGGTAGTAAACGCCTGTATTTTTATTTATTCATTTAATCGATTTAATTTGGATTCTAAGAATAACCGGTTTTCAAACGAACTCCATTTTCAACAAAATTAATTTTATTAAATTCGTAATGATTTATTATTGTAGTATTTCAAGTTTCAAGTTATGTGAATCTATTTTGTGATCGTGTGCAATTTAAAAGCGTGTTGATTCATATTTTAAATTTAAAAAGGAATTTTCACAAACGATCTCGGTATTCGACAAAACCTTTTCCATCGTGTTCGGAATATTGTTTTATGTTAGAATTTCAATTTTTATCTCGATCGGATGTCGTTCGTGCTAGTTTTAACACGGTACTTCATGACCAAGTTAAATAAATAATATTTTATTTTGTGGTTGTCTATATAAGGGGGAGTAAACCCTAAAAATGCTGGTCAAAAGAATTCACTGGTCAACATAAATAATATCGCGCCTCTAAGATATGGACGAACCACCATGTTCGATCCTTACTTCCCTCGAATCTTCTAATCCGGTGATCGATTGAAAAAGCTTCGAACCACAAAGTTCTTGAGCTAGGGGAGATCTTCGATATAGACGGTAGAGATCATCGTTGGTGTACTATAATGGCCGGCATCAGACAAGATAGGCATTGCATTTAATATTGATTTGCGAGCATTTGATGATGTCGAGCTGGTCACGGCTTCTGGTGAACAGAGAGTGGGGAGTCACGCTCATTTTAGAAGCTGCAGATCAAGCTCCGATCATAGGAGCAAGGCACAACGTGGGTGGATAAAGAGACAACATGGATTCTTGGTATCAAAGGGAGTAGGGTATTTGACACGCCCCCAAAATCCCCACCCGGCCTGTACTGAATAAGAATGCGGATTGCTTTCAGAACACGATGTATCAGAATACAGAACAAGAGAACTTTTCATTGCTATTACAACAATATTTCATCGCGGTAGTTCATAATATTATAAACTACCGTGATGTTACGAGCTCGTTTATAATTAAATATAAATTTAACGTTCAAACTTCATTTTATAATCAAATTATACATTATATGGATATCGTTAATTTAATAAATTTAAAAGGGTTTATATATATATATATATATGGATATAGTTTAACTTAGAAATGTAAACATTTAGTTTGAAATTTATATTGGTTTATATATAAAGCTATAGATATATTCCCATTTGGATATTTATGATGATAATAATTAATTATTATTATTTAAATAAACTATTTTGAAATTTAATTAGTATTTATTCGATATTATATAAGCCTTAAGAATAGCCATTTTACAAACAACCTCTGTTTTCCGTGAAATTAGTTTCATTGGAACCATAACGTTAAATTATTGTATGGAACCAAATTTCGTGGTAATCCGATGTTATAAGTGACAATGTGTAACGACCCAACTTTCGAACACATCGCAAGTTGTGCCATTAATAAGAAATGAGAATAGATAGAAGATAAAACACAGAACATCAGAATCTCATAGCGGATTTTTCACAATAGATAACACTTTGAAATATTACATTGCAGAATATTTTACATCAAAGCACCATATGTCTAGTGGTACAACTTGTTCAAAGTACATCAGTAATTATACATATCAAGGATGATCAACTGCCGGACTTAATTATACAGTAGATAGGTGGACCAGTACACAGCAAAATCTTCATTCCAGCTTCATAGTCTTATTGATCCTGATTCACTTGTCTATTCATAACAAGCGTTATGAATACCCAAGAGTTTAAGGGAAAACACAGAAAAATAAACTCCGGGTCAGTCAGGGGACTGGTATGAGTAAACAGTTAAAACAGTTTGAGAAAACATCTCATAAGACCACGCCGTAAATACGGAACGGGTTTTTTTTCTTCTTATGAGATCAAAAATCACTTTGTATACTTTTAAAACCAGATATTATAATAGTGTCTATTTGTTTTCACAAATAATTAAGAATCTAGGAAAATGCTTGCATCTCACATTCTCCGATATAGTATACAAATAAAAATCGCTTGGCGCTTAGGGAAATTGGATTTCTAACACTAACAAGGTATGGGACCACCTTCCGCTGATGTATCTCTAGAGGCCAATACAGCTAGGCTCAACAAGAACGTCTTGCAACCCGGCCCTCACATGACCGACCACTCATTTCCCCTGAGTGTATCGAGTGTATATCACCGATGGTTGTGTACGACAACCATCCCCGAATGGCAGAATCGATAGATAAGGAACAAGTAGGAATTTCTCTAGATAGGTGATTCTACACCCTAATGGGAGCGACCCACATAGCCATGCTGCCTGCCCGATTTTTGTCATTTCCTAGGTGTGAGGCTTGAGGCTAGGCTTACGTTATCAACACTTGTTTATTTCTTTGAGTGCCACATCGTCCAGACCTCTTGATCGCTAATTGACTTTCTTAAAAATAGATTATAGGTGTACGGCGAGAGAAATGAATTCCTCTGCCACCATACAATTACGTTTGAAAAGATCAACGTACGTGACCAGTTGGAATTACTTTGTCGGACACTCGTCCATATAAGTTGTTCTGGGTTTGAACAAACCGAAAGTACTATTTGAAAATAGTCCTTGCACAATGTTGTCTTCAACCTTTAAGATCTGGGCGTACGGCGGAAAATCAATTCAAAGTGAAAACTTGGTTTCGGTCTCTTTGAAAAGATCGACGAAAAATACATTTTGAAAGTATTAATCTGGTACGATCAAATTTGATTTACAGGACTGGTTTTGTAAATCTACGCATTATACTTGACTGGCTTCTTGTATGTGGAATTAACAGACAAGAATCTAAATACTAAATTCTTATTTAAAACTAAATTTAAATTTCCAAAACCAAATTTGTATTATAGACAATATTTGTTTAAACATCGGTTTCCAATCCTGTTCATATCCTGATTCACTTCTCTCTTACAAAATAAAATAAAAATAAAATATTATAAAAATATTTATTTACTATTATAATTTAAACAAGAATTGAATTTAAAAATGATATAAATTTTGACATATTTAAAAAAACATGGTTTTTAACCTCAAAGTGGTAACGTAGCAGTTTTCAAAGTACCAGGGTAAAAATACCCGTGCTGCGCACACAGGAAACCCCCCTGTCCCCTTTGATTTCTAAGCACCACCTCTCCTCTTGGCAAACCACCCTACCAAAGTGCCAGACCACAAAGTTTACATGTTGATCAACAAAACCCCATGCAAAACTAAAGTACCACATTTCCTGGTACCATTATCTTAGTATTACCACCTTCCATGTGCCACATTGCAAAAACACTTGCCAACCATGGAAAATCACAGTGCCAACATAGCTTGGCACTTTCCTCCTACACCGGCCATGACTGTGCACATGCACAGCCACGTTGGACCACCTGGACGGCGGGCGATCGACGCCACAACCCTCTCATCACCGCTGGACCCCTCCACGACCAGCCAATCACCCCTTCCCTCCTTGAACAGAAAAATGGCTGTGCCATTTCCTCCAGTGAAAACACATCAACTCAGGAAAACCCCTCCCCTGTCTTCCATCGACCATCGAGTGCCATCAATGTTGGACCCCGTCGACGCCTGACACGGGCTCACGTAATCCCCCTGGTCTGCACCTCATCTGCTTCCCCGACGGCGAGAAAAGCTGGTGCCAGCCCGTGGACCCAAACACAGCATTTAAAACCTATCCTCGTCGATTTTTAAAAATATTGTTCATTTAAAATTAAAGTTGTATTTTTTCTGACGCCTCCTACTTCTACTCCTTCTTCCTGCCCAGCGCCACCATCTCTAGCTCCCTAAGTCGACGGTGGTTCACCCAAACCCCTATTTTGACCAACCCTTCTTCTCTTATGACTTTTACTTCTAAAAATCATAAATTTTGTTCTAAAAATCATTACTTGATTGTATGAACACGTTTAAGGATTCAAAACTTGGTTTAATTCAGTTTGAAAAATCGATTTGGGTTCTTGGGACAAAGAGCTATTAAAGCTTCACTACGGTACCCATTGAAACATGACCGAGGCGATCTTTCAGTAGCTAATCCTCCTTCAAACTCATATTCAACACATGCAAAGGTTAATTTGCAAGATCAGGTATCTTCTCTTCAATTTATTACCTTATGAACATTATTTTCCCCAACTACACAACATGCATTCAAATTAAACAGACCCTGCTTCTATAACAGGCACTTCCCTTAACATACATTTAAATCGAAATTTCTTGATGGTGTTCACACATCAATCCATACCTATTAACCCATGACAGTCAAACATGCATGCAATTTGATTTGAACAAGATCACAAAAGGATTTCGAAATACTTTAAGGTAGAATATCAAAACTGAAATGTGGAAACAGAAATCAAAACTACTGTTTTTAACTCACCTTAAAGCTTCCTAAAAACTTTTCTTTTCCTCTGATGAACTTGGAATTTGCTGTGTGTTTTGTGTGAGAAGAATGTGTGCGTGAAGGGTCTATTTATAGTAGTAAGAAATAATATAAAAATGGGTGTATTTAATGCTTCAGCAACTTTTATTTGTGACAAATGAAAACCGATTTTTGTAAACTCAATTTCTCTTACAATATCTACATATTTCCTCACACTTTCACATGGTGTATTCAGGCTACCTTATACCTGAAATATACCTACGTCCTATACAACATTCCCCCTTCCTATTGGCTTACAAAACTCTTTGCATTAATTTCTTCTGTGCAATCCTCTTCTCTCTACCTTTTCACTTCTTGGTTCAATAAAATATGTAATCTATTTTGTACCGAATACACTCAGATTTTCTGAGCTTTCAAACTTATTTTCCACATGACAAATTTAGATTTTATAAGCAAATATCTTTAATTAGCAACTTGCCTTGCAAGTGTAGCCAAAATCTTAAATATGGTACACGAAAAATTCATTTTTGTGAAATGAAAACACATGGAAAATCCTTAGCATTATCCATGATTCGACCTCAGACTTTGTACACAAAATAATGGTGCATGTATATGATTTCATCAATCTTTTGCTGCATGGTGCTAATTTGACAAGTTAGCTATAGTTTGGAGAGTGCAACAAGAAGAAGATTTCAGAAATCCCTTTGAAAAGAAAGAAAAGAAAAGATAAAACTGAAATTACCTTGGCTTAAAAAATGATCATGTCGTGCACAAGATCCTTGGTTGGAAATCTTAGCCTGATGAGATGATTTCATGAAGTGATAGAGAAATTTTTACACTACATGCTCTCATTTTTATGCAACATGCAAAAGGGTTTTCATGAGATTTTGGTAGACGTCATATGTATATGTAGATGATGGTAGCGACATGATTTTCCAAGACAATTTGACAATACTTGAGATTTATTTTTGAATGCATAAATATATGTTAAAAAAAATCCTCCTTATGCTTACATGAATTTGAACGGATTTGACCAATGTAATATTTCAAATCTTAGTCATTAAATATTTCATGTAGATGAGATTCTAGTACCAAATGGAATGTCTACATCATGTTTGGATATATTATAAATATGTTTCTACACATGAATTTTGCTAAATAATGATTTAAGGTCTTTTTGAAAAATAAACAAGTGTTTTTCTGAAAAATCATGATGCTATGTCAACTTGTCCTTAAAGAAAAAATGAATTTTCTTTTTATTATAAAATATTAAAGAAAACAAGTTTTCTCTAGGTTGGATTTAAATATTTGGTTAATTTTTGTGTTTGGTCATAAATACTCTTATATATAAAAAAAAAATACGAAGTTTAAGATTGAGTGAAAAACCCGGGTCATTACAATCCAACCCCCTTATAAAAATTTCGTCCTCGAAATTGTAAACAGAAGATAAACAAAAAGTCATATATATCTTACCATATGTCAGACGGTCTACAACAAAATATACGTACTATACTCGACTAATATCGAGTTATAGTCTACAGCAAAATACAAATACTACTATAATGTACATGCATGTCATACTACTACTACTACTATGTACAATACCGTCCAAACTGTCTGCCTACTCGGACCCACTGCTAACCTCGATGACGTCCTCATCATCAGAA
>JASFAX010003073.1:0-43687 GCA_030737875.1 Allium sativum
AAGTCAAGTTGCAATCTTTACATCATAAAGCAAGGGTTTTTATTGATTTGGAGCTTCATATTTGGGTTTTATTGTTGCATAAGGGCTTCGTCTCAATCTATATATATATATTTTTGGGTCTTCATAGCATTGTAAGCCCTTTTCCTACTCTTAGATATGAACTATGAAGTTAAATGAATGTTGCAAGTTTGGGTTTGAACATTAAGTATGTTACATGCTATTATGTTATGCAAGTTTGCCATGGTATGTTGTGATATTATGCTATGCAAGTTTGCCATGTTATGATATGCAAGTTTACCATGTTATGTTATGCAAGTATCCCATGTTATGATATGCAAGTTTACTATGTTATGCTATGCAAGTTTGCCATGTTATGATATGCAAGTTTACCATGTTATGCTATGCAAGTTTGCTATGTTATGATATGCAAGTTTGCCATGTATGTTATGCAAGTTTGGGTTGATCGTTTTACTCATGTTATCATGTTATGCAAGCTTACCTTGAGTTTATGAACCTAAAGCTTCAAGCTTTATGCTAAAGGTTGCATTTTGGCAACATGTAAGTTATCATATCCCTTATGATAACTTGCATGTGAGGCTAAATGCGAACTTATGGCCATTTCTACATGTCATTTATCACCATGTATCACTTATATGCTAAGTTTGGTTTTATGCATGCTTTTGAGGCCTAATAATGCAATATGCAAGTATATGAACATATGAACATTTCATATGCCACCATGTTAAACTTGTGGCTTCAACATCTTTTTGTCATGGTTATGCCAAGTTCCCTATTTTATCCTTTATGCGTTGTTGCAACTATGTAAACGATGGGATTACGTTGGGGTTGGGTAACATTATGACATGAACATGGTTTTTATAACATGACATGATATGTTAACTTTTAATTATGTTTTGGAAACATAATGGACATGACACTTAGAAAATATAAATGTGGCCAACTCGAGGTTGGGTTGAGTTTGTAGCACAAATCTACCCGGAACCGACCGGCTTAACTAGTGGCTACAAACAATAGGACCCAATGTGAGAAGTTGGTCAAGTAGTGCTTGAACCCGAGGTTAGACTAGGTTGTGGTGTAAAGCTACCCGGACCCGCCCGGCTTAACTAGTAACCACAACGAGGTCTAACGTAAGAGGTTAAGGTGCATTAAATTAATTAATGCTACATGATAAGGTTAAGTAAATTTGACTTTTGACACTTAACCAATCTGAACTCGGTAAATTAACGGGGTTAAGTTAACCTACACTTAACCTATTTGAACTCGGTAATTTAACGGGGTTAAGTTGAACTATACTTAACCAATCCAACTCAGTAATTTGATAAGGCTGAGAACCAATTTGATACCTGGTCTGGATAAACTAACTTGATTGATAAATTAAACGAACCTGTTTTGCGGATCTGTAGGACCCACACCAAGTTAGGCAAGTTTGTAAATCTGTTAACTGATCCGTTAGTCTGAAAACTGATCGTCTGAACTTTGTATGTCTGAACTCTGTTAATAAGTTAATCTGAATCTGATAGTCTGGGGACACAAGGGGGAATACTTGTGTCATTTGTTGTTTGGGACCCATATTAGTCAGTAACCCTTTCTGGTATCAAAACTTTGACCCAACTGTAGGTAGGGTCCGGGCACGCTTACTGAACTAATTATAAGTGGTTCATTCTGATAATGGCGATGGGTGTTGATGGTGCGTTCCAGCCGGGTCATGTGCGTGCATGGATCCCGGTCTGCCTCTGAGGATGTAAGACGCCGTGACATCTGTAAATATGCCTGTGCCAATTGGTTGCCACTTTAGGGAGTGATACACCCTATCGTGGGGCCGACACAGGGTATTTATGTATTAGGGAGCCGATCGCTTGGGTAGGATTTAGGGTACACTTAACTCTGTCTGATTCTGTTGGTACCGTCTGTTTTGTTGGGTGGCAACACCCGTCTGTTTCAGCGTGGTACCGTCTGTTAGGGTGGTAAAGGCCCACTACTAGTGTACACCTAATTGTAGTATTCCGTTTCTATACTCTGTTCTGTTAGGGTGGTAAAGGCCCATTATTGTTAGCATTCCGTTTCTGTACTTTATCTGTTAGGGTGGTAAAAGCCCATTTTTCCCAAACTCTATCTCTGTATGGACCATTCTGTTCCGTCCTGTTTCGATGTAAACATTGGGGTAACACCTAATCCTGTTATACTAGAATTGGTACCAAGAAGTTGGATCTTGATTTAAGTCAAACACCTGATACTGGGCCAAGTTTAGGCCAAGGGATAAATTCTTGTTTATACATGACATGTTAGAATGCTGGTACACCTGTGGTGAAAAACTTCACCTTGATTATGCGGTGACTCCTTTGAACTATCTGTTAGATATTCACCATGCTAGTATGTAATTATCCTTATGTTCATCTCAGTTCCTATACCAGTTAACTTTACTAGTTTTTATGCTGATAGTAGATAGGGCTTACCAGTCTTTATGACTGACCCGTTTTCCTTTCGCTTCTTTTCTTCCGTTCCACCCCTAGGTTCTCAGGGTGGGAACATTGGTGCTTAGCTTGGATCGCTTTGCTTGCTTGCTGGATTGAGCTCATGTACGTTTGGACAGTGAGCATGCTATGGTTTACCACATCATTTTGGGGATAGTACTTTATATATTTCAGTTTTTCAGTTGATGTTTTATCTAGACTTGTTTATTTGGAAAGATGATACTTTGTTGTACCTGACTTGTTTTGAAATGGTTTAAAATCTTCCGCTGTTTTATCTATCTTATTTACTTTGATTACATAAATACATATGTTATGTTCTGCCTTGATATATCATTATGCATGTTTACCTGTTTTAACGCCCCTCCAAAGTCAGAGTGCTTGCAAGAGCCACCCTGGCGGAGGTGGGGTGTTACAAACAATCACTGGGCCCCTTAATTAATATTTCATTAATTAAATCACTACTTCATTTCTTTATCAATATTTGTTAATCAAATATTTTCAATCAATCATCTTGGCCTTTTTCGTTACTTGGAAAGCATTTCCATATATCGCCCCTTTTATTTTCTATACGTAGAAAATATCTTCTATTTTTAATTGGAAAACATTCCAATTACTTATCTCTTTCACGCCCGTTCATTTCTATACTTAGGAAATATTTATTTCTTGTATTTCCCAAACTTACACTTATTTGGGTTAAAACGGATGTTGTGTCAAACATCGTTACGACAATCCAAAGACTATATTCAACTAAATATTATTTAAACGTTGATCTTCGAGACTGAATCTTACCGTTTATCAGTTAATAACGAAATTAATCAAGTTGGGGTATAACTATCTCTCAGACCTTAACTGAATAACATTTTTAACTACAAAACGGACAAGTGACTTATCTCGAATACTCAACATCATACAAACCAATTATTCATTTTTATACTCATATACATTTCTCTTTTCAATTTTACCAGATTTAATTATAGATTTCCCTTTTGTTTATAATATTTTATTTTTAAGTTCATTTCGTTAACGAATACTATATATATCGTATATTGATTTCTAACTATCAGTTTTTCTTAAAAATATTCTAACTCCTTAAATTTTCGAAAAAATTCGCCATAACCTCCTTTGTACAGGTCACTCGTTCAAACCTCAACTCGCCTCTCTAGGCCCTTTCCATTCAGAAAGAAAATCAAAAAGCCAAGTGGCTTGCCGATTCGGCGCATAAAACTCATATGGAATTTAAATACGTACCTTTTTGTTGGGCATTCTATTTATTTATCTTCATACACTTCATTCCACACCTGTCTAATAAAATTCCAAGCATTCCCAATTTATTCCCATTCAATCTAATCGTTTTTAACTCGATTCGTTAATTAATACCTTAATCAACTCTTTTGCCTATTTCATTTTATATTTGAACATAACATGTCCAAATCTTTTTTTAATTTTCTTACAAACAAATCTAAGTCCATTTTCAAATCAAGTTTCATTTTCGATTCCAAATATAAATTCTCAATCTCCATTCAATTTTCAAAGCCCAATTTCGATTTAAAATTCCATTAACTGATTATTCTTCATATTAGTTAATTTTATTTAATAACTAAAAATCTGATTTTTGTTTCAAAAATCATTTCATTACTCCACTTAAGTTCAGATATATTTTATAACTCAATCTGGATTTTTCTAATAAAGATTCGGATTTTATTTGTTTAAAATCCTTTTATTTATTTAAATAAAGCATTATGGTTTAATAACGATTATGTCGCTGTTTTTCTGGAAATTTGATTTTGACATAACTCAAAATCTATTAAACAAAATCCAGATTTTTTTCTTCCATTAGAAAACCAATATTCAATCGGTCATGATGATTCTTGTTTCTAGGAATTCTGACTTAAGTTGAGTCCTATATACTCAATTGAAGTTCGAATCGCCAATTTACGAACAGCCGCACCGCGTTGAGTTCGTTTTAATTATATCAAATATAAACGTTAAACTTCATTTAATTAAAATTTTAATCTCGTTTTAATATATAATAAACATAGTTTTCAAATCCAAGTTGATATTTCTAATTATCTATAACTATCGATTTTATTATTACTCGGTTATAAATTTATTTATAACTCAATTTGAAAAATTAAGTTTAAATTCCCTTTACACATAAATTACTTATAAAATTCGATGTAATCGAATATAAATTCTTAGATTCATCTCAATTCTGTTTATATTCCGATTTCCGGAATAAATTCCGTTGTTCCCGTTTCGAAACGATTTCAAACTCCATTTTCAAATTCATACTTGAATTCAAATCTATAAATTATCTAGTGATAATTTATCTTACTTAATTTTATAGATGTCGTTTATAAATTTAAGTTCCTTGCTTTATGATTTAAACAGGTTTCCATTTCAAATCCATTTGAAATCCAATTCCTATTCTGGAATATTTTATTAATTATAACTTGTATATATGTACATCGAATCTATTTTCATATTTAAATTTAAACTTCTTTTTAGTAAAATCCTAATATCTAATCGAATTCAAATCATAAATCCTTACGGATTTATTTTAGTTCAACTTATATTCTGAGCATCAGAATAAACTTCATCGTTTACTTCTTTAAAACGATTTCCCATTTCTAATTTTTTTCCCAAAATAAGTGATGATTTTGAAAATATTTAAAACATGGTTTGATCACATAAAATTCCCAAAAATGATCATTTATTAAACTAAACAAGAGTAAATATATGAATATAAATGTGCATTTTTATGTGCACATCATTTGTCATAATAAACTTTTCTCTTGAAAACATTCTCTTTAAAACATGTTTTTGAAAATACTTCTTTTAAAAATGCTTTTGAAAATGATTTTTCAAAATCTTTTTTCTGTTCTGGTAACCTTCTGCTCTGATACCACGTGTAACACCCCCCGTCCATTAATGTCACTCACTAAGGGAATGCATTAACTTTCATGGAGTGATATAAGAGTATAGAATAGAACATCACAAGACAGATATATAAAATGGTACTTTTAAATTTAATCATTGCAGTGGAAAAATAAAACATGTCTGGTTACAACATCAAAACCATATACTAGAGCCAAGTACACAAATATCCATCTTGAATAATTATTATCAGAGCACATAAAAGTAAAACCATAATCCCACTCCTTAAAGCCATAATGAAAAAGGGATAAAGCTGAGCATTACTTTCAATACTTCCAAGCACTTCAAGAAGAAAGAGATCCAAGTTAAGCTTCACTAATCCCACCCTAAGGACCTGGGGTGGAAAGGAAAGAGAAGAGGCGAAACAAAAAGGTCAGACATAAAGTCTGGCGAGTCCAGCTGCTTTCAGCATGAAAATACGTAAAGCATTATGACAGGAATAAAATGGATGAAAGATATAACCATGGCATAAGATAAAGCAGGATAATAGGATGAATATAGAGGAATGTCTAGTGCGCTTCCCAGATTTCTTACTTAATTTAATTCTCTGCACCACTTACTTGTAATTCTTATCGAAATGATCTCAATTCCGCAATTGGTAGCCCTTAGGCGTAACATCTAGTAAGAGGTATCCACCCCATACATTCCCTGATAGCCTACTTGCCCATAATAGATACTAGATGTCCACACACTTCCCTTAATCGATCGGCTCCTTAACTTGTAGATACCTGTGCCGGTCCCAGCTTAGGGTGTATCACTCCCTAAGTGGCAACCCTTTGTTGCACAGCTTTACACCTACTAGTATACAACGAATAAATCTTCCAATGCCGGGAACACCTTTTTACACGCTTAACGAACCCGTCGGAACCTGCACTGCTACACCCTCGCTCCTATTTGACCGCTTATAATCAACCTAGTAAGCGTGCCCCAACCCTGCCTAGCTCAGGATTACCGATACCTCTAAGTGGGTTACTGTCTGAAAGGGGTCCCTACCGCTACTAGGGTTTTTCCCAAGGTTTATCCTAACCCGACTTATATTGGTTAAGTGTTATGTATCCGCCCAGTTGACTTAACCCCATCCACTTATCAAATCAATATGTATTATTGGTTAAGCTTGCCTTAACCCCATCCACTTTGTTCATGTAATATTGGTTAAGTTGTCATCTTACACCGGTTAACTTAACCCCACCCACCTAAGATGTTTTAGGTATCATATTCATCTTTGATCGGCATTAATTAGTTATTAACGCACAGACCTCTCACATTAGGTTGATCGCTTGTGGCCGCTGGATGTGCGGGGCGGTTCCGGGCAGACTTCTGCAACAAGCCAGACCTAACCTCGTGTCTAAGCATCTTTTAGTTATGCCTACGACCTCTCACATTAGACTGACCATTTGTGGTTGTTGGTTCCGGGCAGGCTTCTACCGCAAATGGAGTTTAACCTCATGTCTCAGCATTCTTACCTTAGCCAATTTATTCATTTGCTATTTATGCCAATTTCAGGCTAATTATGTCCATTACCCAAAATCCTCAATTTTCATATCATGACCCAAATTTAACATTTGTCATGCCCAAATCAACCCAAAATATATTATGACAAATTTAACATCCATCATGTTCAAATTAATCCAATTACATTAAGCCAAACTTCCCAATGTTCCCTAGATTACCGTTCGTACGTTCATCTCTTATGAGATTTGGCCTAGGCTCGAAGTAGCCCAACTATAAAAACAAAAAGGGAACGAGGAAGGGACAAGATAAAGAACAGGCATAATAATAACGATAAAATAGGCATAAGTATGAATTGATCATAAAAATATGATAAAACTGATGATAATATTAACATGGGCATATAAGAATCACGGATCTGATGTATAGGTTAAGATAGAATTGACGAGATCCAATCTTATTATAAGATATGGTAAAACTTGGTAAATCTGATGATAATATCAACATGGGTATATAAGAATCACAGATCTGATGTATAAACTATGATAGAATTGATGACATTCAAACTTATTAACATGTCTAATTTCCAAATCCAATTTACAACATGTCAGAATTGCTTTAGAATTATTTTAATCTAAAAATAGTCAATGAACTCACAAAGATTGGATTTAGGCGTTGTTGTTGTAGATATGTTCCCCTTTACACAATTCCTTTACTTTGATTTGTTGAAGAAGAGAGACAAGTTTTAGTTTATGCTGAGGCAGCATGGAGGCCCATGAATTTGTGTAATGAAATAAGGGTTTAGGTCTAGGTGTGTTTATATAGGTGAATCAGGTGTATAAAGACCCTTAGATCTAAATAGGAATCATCTGAACCATCCAGGCCAGAAATACACATCACCCAGCCAACCAGAAGAAGCCATGTTCACAAAATTCGTCACAAAACTCGTCAGGCCAGATCTGGTCCGAAGGTGTCGACTCCCTACAGGAGGGTCGATACCTATGTTGACACCCCTATAGGGGGGTCGACACCTATGTCGACACCCCCTAGGGGGGTCGACACCCATGAGCGGGAAATTTCCCGCTCAGCTATTTTGGGTTGAATTTTGTTTTTTGAACTGGTTTCGTTTTTTAATTATTAATTAATTAAATTCTGTTTTAAACTGAAATCTTCTAAGCTTAATAACTTCTTCACATGATATCCAATTTACGCAAACTCAGACTCTATCCCAAGCAGAATTCCGAGATAAACGAAAAGGAGCAACCCGTTTCCTTTAATTCTTCTTCTAAAAATTAAGTATTTTTCAATTTTTCAATTTTAACATTTAAAAATTATGGGGTGTTACAATGTGTATTATTGAATGGACATTTTTGGTGTTGTATACGATTTACTATTTTGTAGGATTTCGAATTCCTGTATTGTTGGTATGGGTATAACATGCAAATAGGTTCCTAAATTGTTTAGCTGAAACTATGTTAAAGGATATTTCTTTGAAACAATATGTGTTGTAAGAATATATGATACTCATATATTATATTTCTCCAAGAGTAAACTGTTTTGATTTTATAGCATTTCAAGAGACTTAAGAGAAGGGCTAAACTAAGTATCTAGCTTGGTATCAGTTTATAAGGTGACTGTATTATCACTAAATAACCAATCTGCAAAATTATGTCAATTATATATTGTAAGAAACAAATTATTTCAATCTTGTTTATACTGTGTAACGATTAATTATTTCTAATTAATCTAGTGGCCTTTACTATTTAATTTAACTCTAATATGAGTAAAGGAGATTTGTATATCTTCTTATGTACAAGTAAAATGTTGAACTATACTGATATTTTTATAAGTGATCCTAGAGTTGAAGGGTTAAAAGAAGATAACCCTTGAGTAGAGGACACAAGAGTATGGTAATTTGTAATTTAATTGCTGGAAAATTATTTTGAAAATTCTGGGGTCCTCACAGGATGATTGATTTGGATGTTAATCGTTGACTTGAAATTCAACGTTTGTTATGTTTTAACCAATAAGAAGTATTGGTTGAGTAACTAGCAGCAATTGGCCTAAGAATGAATCATTTTGTAAATATTGATTTGTCATCAGGTGGATCGATTGAAGACTGTTATAAAGTTATTTTACAACTGAAAATATAGATTTTGGAAATCTATTTTATGCCAATTTTTTTGAATAAAAATGTATAAAAAGAAAAGTAAATATCTATTATTTATTATTTAAGTTATAATAAAGATTATTGTTTTTGAATACAATAAGGAACTCATAGAACGTATCAATATTTTTATGAGAAACGATTTCCAAAGGAATATGATGTGGTTTTAAAGAAATTGGAACATGTTGTATGTTGGTTGATCGAGTAACTTTCAAGATATCAATCTGATGTTGGTTTCGTCCTTAGGGGTTGTATAATTAGTGATTTATTCACTTACCAATTTATAATGAGAATTTAAAGCGTTGAGTTTGAAATAACATTAATTAACAATGGAATAAGGTAAAATTGAGGAAATTGAAATAAGTTTACTAAAAGGAAAATTGTTGAATGGATTAGAAAAGGGATTTTTGTAATTGGATTTGGCAAAGGCTATAGTAATAGGATTTTGAAATAAAAGTCTGAGTTATTGTAACGACCCAGAAAATCTGAACCAATTTAAATTTTTTAAATTGGCTAAAATAATGGATTTTAAATATTTAAAATAAATATTTTAAATAAAGGCAATGAAAACTGAGTTCGAATCGACAATTGAAAACGAATATAATTAATTATAAATATATATAGAATTGAAAATGGCGCGGTAGTTCGATAAATTCGATTTCAAACTTCAATTGAATATACCGGGTGCAAAACAATCCGGATTTTAGTGAAGCCAAAAACATTAGGATCTAATTGATGATATCTTTCTAACGAATCCGACAAATCGAAATTTGATAGCGGGAATCAAAAGATACGTCCAGTTGAAAATTCTGAATAGTCGCTATGGAATTCAGGCCCTTAAAAATGGACATTTTGCAAATGACCTCGGATTTCGACGAAACCACTTTTGTTAGATCCGTAGTGTCGAGTTATTGTTAGGTTTCAAATTTCATATTTTTTCGAATCAATATGTGAGCGTGGCAAAGGAAAACGCGTTTGACCAGTTTCTGTCGACTGGAAATTGGCCATTTTTCCAACGGCCTCAGAATTCGACGAAACTAGTTTTGTTAGGACCGTATCGTCAATACGAAGCTAGAAAATATTTTTCTGGAATTTTTCTAGTTAGTATGTGACCCCGGTAATTTGAAATGTACGTTTAAAATTCAATATAGTGATTTAAATGAAAATTCAAAAGGAAACTGATTGTAACAATCAAATCAGCTTGCGATACATATCCAATTGTGTTCGGGATGGGGGTAAAACGCTATGGACGACAGGCGGTGGGCCTCATTTCGAGGTCGTATGTAAAAGTCAACTTTTTGCATAAATAAATAAATAAATAAAAAAATATTTTCCCTCCTTTATCTTTCTTCCTGCCCCCCCCCCCCCCCGTTCATTCTTATTTCAAACGAAAAGGAAAAAAAAAACCTAAGCCTATCGACCCGCCGCTCGATGTCGCGCCTCCGGAGCTAGGGCACCCCGCCGCCCACGCTAGCCGCACATCCCCCTTCTTCCTCCCCCCTCCATCGATCGAAGACCCGAGCCTCCAGAAGCCATCGCGAGCTCCGACGAAGCCCCCTCGCTCGCGACGCTGAAGCCGCCGACGACATCTTCTTCCCCCCCCCTTTTGCAGCTAATTCGGTGAGCACTTTCTTTTTATTTTATTTATTCTGTAAAACTGATTTCTTTAGAAAAGTAAAAACAGATTTTTTATAAAAGAATTAAAAACTGATTTCTTTAGAAAAGTAAAAACAGATTTTTTATAAAAAAGTAAAAACAGATTTTTTATAAAAGAATTAAAAACTGATTTCTTTAGAAAAGTAAAAACAGATTTTTTATAAAAGAGAATAAAAACTGATTTTTTTAAAAAAAGAGAATAAAAACTGATTTTTTTTAAAAAGAGAATAAAACTGATTTTTAATTAGTATTAAAACTGATTTTTTTAAAAGAATAAAAACTGATTTTTTTTAAAAGAATAAAAACTGATCTTTTTTAAAAGAATAAAAACTGATATTTTTCAAAGGAAGAAAAAAAACTGATTTTTCTAAAGTATTAAAACAGATTTTTTTAAATTAGGTTTAGAAACTGATTTTTTAAAAGAATTTAAAAAAAAAGAATTTTAAAACTGAATTTTAAAAGAATGTTAAACTGATTTTTAAAGGATTTTTAAAACTGAATTTTAAAAAAAGGAAATAAAAACTGAACTTTAAAAAGTAAAAATCAGATTTTTAGATATTGAAAGTCGAAGTAAAAATCATATTTTTATATATTGAATAGTGTAGAAAAAATCATATTTTTATGTATTGAATAGCATCGTAAAAATTCGATTTTTACATATGTAGAGAATACGGGCGAAAGGGAAAAAAGGCGAAGATTTCTATAAGTGAAGTGTCGTGAAGTTGGATAGCTATTGGTGAGATTTCTGATTTAAAAATATTATATATGTGTTGAAGTAAAAGTGAATTGCTATATATAAATATCTATATATATATACGCCCCTCGTCCACAAACCATGGACGATATTTATTGGTTGAAATTGATGTGAAATTGATTGATAGCGAATGATTGGTTGGGAATGTTTGTGATTGATATTGGTTGATTGCGGTTGAAAAATACCCGTTTGTGGTTGAAAAATATTTGGTTGAAACCACATAGGATTAGTTTGTGGAAATGAAATAAATATATACATGCCGCCTGCGTGCGAACTAGATGCATGATCCCCATTGTCAAAAACCGCGAGGTTTTAAGGTAGAGCGAGGAGCCGTACTAGGGACGGTCCCGGTTTAACTACCCTGCCGTTATGCTGCCGAAATTTTGAATAATATTTGTGTGTTTGAATTATTTTCATATGCTTAAACTATATTTATTCATTGTATAGAAAACATTCATGTGTTGAATTGATATTCATTCGTTGTTTAGAAATTCATGTGTTGAATGGTATTCATATTTTGAAATAAATTGTTCGATAATAAAAATCACATTTTTATCTATATATAGAAACTATAGAAAACATTCATGTGTTGAATTGATATTCATTCGTTGTTTAGAAATTCATGTGTTGAATGGTATTCATATTTTGAAATAAATTGTTCGATAATAAAAATCACATTTTTATCTATATATAGAAACTATAGAAAACATTCATGTGTTGAATTGATATTCATTCGTTGTTTAGAAATTCATGTGTTGAATGATATTCATATTTTGAAATAAATTGTTCGATAATAAAAATCACATTTTTATCTATATATAGAAACTATAGAAAACATTCATGTGTTGAATTGATATTCATTCGTTGTTTAGAAATTCATGTGTTGAATGGTATTCATATTTTGAAATAAATTGTTCGATAATAAAAATCACATTTTTATCTATATATAGAAACTATAGAAAACATTCATGTGTTGAATTGATATTCATTCGTTGTTTAGAAATTCATGTGTTGAATGGTATTCATATTTTGGAATAAATTGTTCGATAATAAAAATCACATTTTTATCTATATATAGAAACTATAGAAAACATTCATGTGTTGAATTGATATTCATTCGTTGTTTAGAAATTCATGTGTTGAATGGTATTCGTATTTTGAAATAAATTGTTCGATAATAAAAATCACATTTTTATCTATATATAGAAACTATAGAAAACATTCATGTGTTGAATTGATATTCATTCGTTGTTTAGAAATTCATGTGTTGAATGGTATTCATATTTTGAAATAAATTGTTTGATAATAAAAATCACCTTTTATCGACTATATGAACTATATAGAAAAATAATGTTTTGAAATGAATCGTTTTACAATAAAAAGCGCATTTTTATTGTATGCATAAATCGTTGAAATGTGAAGTGTTAAAAATAGCCACTTGTTCAAAGTAAACATATATGAGATGAAATATTCATTAATTAGCTAATGAAATGATTTGCACCTATTTATGTAACATTAGAATGAATGGAGTTTTTAAACCAAATGGAAATCAAATATGAAGTCGAATAGAAATTGATAAATGATAAGAACTGTATATATATGTACATGCAATATTCATTGAACAGGTTATAGCAAAGGGGCTAGAGAAGAGGAATAAAATTCTGTGCCCGACAAATAGGTACACATTTACTGATTTGTTTGGGTGATGATTTTGAGCCTGTTGGCTAGCCGCTTGGCTTTTTCTTTTTCTTTTTGAGATTAGAAGGACCGGGAACGCTATTTGCAATTTCCCGATGCTCCCGGTGCAGGGGAGGTTATGGCGAAATTTTTCCAAAATTTAAGGTGTTAGAAAAATATTTGAAGTGTAAATGATATGGAAATCATTGAATGAACTATATTTATATAAATATATAAATATAAATAAAATTAAAACGAAACGAAGCCGTGCAGTTCGTATTTTGAAATCGTGATTTCAAACGACTAGTGCGGGAAATCCGACCATTGGATTTTCCCGAAACCTCAACCGTCGGGTTCGCCTTGGAAATATCTTCCCAACGGCACCAACTTTGTAAAAATCCAACGGTTGGATTGTCTGGAATGTTTAATTCAAATTTGAAGAAAAACAGCGCCAGAATCGATTATATTTATATATATAAATAAATATAATTATATTTAATCGAATAACGACGCTGCAGTTCGTATTTTGAAATCGAAACTTCAAACGATTGTACCGGGAGATCCGACCGTCGGATTTTCCCGAAACTGGAACCGTTGGATTCGTTTTGAAAAGACCTTTCTAATGATGTAAATTTTGCGAAGATCCAACGGTTAGATTTTCAGATATGTGTAAATCAAATCTGAAGAAAAACAGCGCCACGGCCGCCTTATGGCCCGAAGCGTCGTTTTGAATAAAATGGCTATTTTAAAATAAATAAAAATAGTGATAAATAGTTATAAAATATCATAAGCGATATGGAATGGAAATAAACTGAATTTGCTTGATTTATGTGGCTTTTGATGGTTGAATGTGTTTGGTGTGAAAATTACATTAAAGAACACAATTGGTGTTGTCGAATAATTTAACCATTGAAATAAATTGATTTGAAATTCTAAATATACGTGAATTATTTGAGTAGGCCGAGTTAATTCTCATTTCAAATAATTGACCGACGATTGAAAGTCGAAGATGAAGACGATGGTCGAAGACCGGAGATCTTCACCTCGTTTGGATGGTAACCGAGGTCCTGATTGGGAGGCATCCCGAAATATGGATAATGAGTGGTGATCGTTCAGACGTACGTGTTGATCGAAGGGTTTGCGAGGTATTTAGTGCCTCCGGTTTCGTTCAGACCCAGAACGGACTTGTAAATGGACTGTGTGTCTGACATAGGATTTATTCTGTGTGGCATGCTAAGATGCAGTGATCAGGGCTTCCGTTGAAAAGCAAAGTCTTGTGGTGATGATCAAAGCACCGCCTGTGTGGCGTGGCTTTGTGTATAACGTGAATTCGCGAGCCTCACACTCCGGTATGAACCTAAAACGGGAGAACGGACCTCAGGGAGGGCCTACGTTTCCTCCTAGCTAAAAGTGGCGTCAGTGGTTTTACACGCCCTGACGAGTTTGACTTATGTGGTTGTTGCTGTTGCGAGGCGCCTCGGTTAGATCGGACGATCCGGGTCCGATGGAGTCACTTGTTGGCTCGCTTACGCCCCAAAGGGCGGCGAAACGTAGTGCTCAGGCATTTTTAATCCACTCCGTGTGGACCGGCCCTGACGATCAAAGGATCGATGCGTTCTGATCCTGAGACTCGGGCTAGGCAGTCTCGAATTCGGTAAGGACTATCTTTTGCCTTGGTTCATGACGGAAATCCAATTTCCAAATACGTGATCGTGCGGTTTTGATTGTATATATATATGGCGACATGATATATGGTACCCATGCCGTCTATGATTGATAGTTATGATTTGAAATTGTTTTCAAAAACATATAGACACTAGCAATAATATCAAATGCCTTTGTTTTGTTCGTATCAATCATATTTTGGCCATTATAAGGTAAAACTCTATCCTCCGGTTTGCGTTGCATTGTGTGATGGGAACTGAGTCTTATAACGGCTTCATTTTTATAAAAAGCATAGCGATGTTTAAAAGAAATATTTGTTTTAAAGCACTGGCAATCCAATGGAGTAAACCCGTTCCACGAAAGTGGCGTGGTCCTGTGATTAGCCAATTATATATGTGTTGAGTGGATTTCTCATACCAGTCCCATGACTGACTCGTAGTTTGTGTCACTCTCAAACTCGGGTGCCCCTTTTTCTACACGGGCAGCCTTGTATTCAGGTTTAGCTGGTTCTTCTTTCTGGATAGCTGGAGCTGAAGATGGATTCTATCGTTTATTTCTTTTTATGTTGGTCAGCTCCTATTGTACATATTTTGTTTATTTCCGCTGTAGACATTTATGTATAGCTGAACTGTATTTGTACTAAGTAAGATCCTGTATACTGTGTAACTCTGATGATTACTTTTATCCAGTATATTTTGTTGTTCATTTCTGGTGTATTTATTTAATTCTGTTCTGCTATTATATGTTTCTGTGTTATATTCCAAAGATAACCTTGTTTCCGTGAGAACGGGAAATCGGGTCGTCTCATCGTGGTATCAGAGCTTTGGTTAAGCTTAGTTCTGGAATATAACATTTGAACGAACTCGTCAGAAATAGAACCAGTAGTGTTCTAGGACGGGTAACTCTATACAGATAGGATCAGTAATATCCTAGTATGAGTAAAGCAGAATGAAATTACACCTTGATAGACACATTTACATTGAAGTATGTGTTTCTATGTTTTAAAATACCTTTTCTGTGACCTGACACTTGATCTGCTAATTGCAGAAGTACTAGAAAAATGAGTGCCAGAAATAGAAGAAATACAGAACCCGATCTAGAGGCTCTATTAAAGAAATATCGAAATCTGGGTGGAGCACAATTCTCGGGCAATGAATCTATTATTCAAACTCAAGCTTGGATGAGTTCTGTCGAGAGAATCTTTGAGCATATCCAGCTGAGAGATGACCAGAAACGGTTAGTAGCATCTTGGGCGCTCAAAGAAGAAGCTTTAATCTGGTGGGAATCAATCATCAGAAATAATCCAGAAGGTGATATCACCTGGGACAGATTCAAAGTGATTTTCCTAGAAAGATTTACTCCTCCCGAAGTAACCGAGAGATTATGTGATGAATTTTCTTATCTAATACAAGGTGATATGACCATTCCCGAATATCATAAGAAATTCAATGAACTTGCTCACTTTGCTCCTCATCTAATTCAAAATCCGAAGAGGAAAAATATGAGATTTATTCACGGGCTTCAAAGGAAATACCAGAATAAAGTATTGGGGCACGTGAAGCTTCATTTTTCTGAAATGATTTATATGGCTTATCAGTATGAAGATCTCCATAAGAAAGGAATGTTACGCGACGAAGATGAAGTCTGTTTTAGTGACAAAGCAGAGTCTGAAACTGATATTCCTGAAGCCAGTAGAAGGTCTGAGGACAGTAAAGAGCCTAAAGTAAATCGAAAAAGGGCTAAATTTGAAAAAGAGCGGGCAACGACTGCCACATGCTCTAAGTGCAATAAACAGGGGCATCTGACCAGGAAGTGTAAAACCTCGAAGAAACGAAAGAAGGGGTCTAAACCCGATAACCAGTTTCGAGAGAATAGAAAATGTTGTCAATGTCATCGGATTGGCCATCTTGAAAAGGATTGCAGGCAATTTAAGAAGTCCAAAACAGTACACATAAATGAAGTAGCAGAAGCGTCTGGGCCCTCAGCTAGCCAAGAAAGACCAGATGTTTTAGAAGGCACGCTAACTATCAAAGACATCCCAGTTAAAGTACTGTTTGACACAGGCGCGTCAAGAAGCTTCATTGCCAAAGATGCAGCTAAGAAACTGGAATTGAATTTGAAAAAGCTCAAGGAACCAATGACTGTCCAGAATCCGGTTGGGGGTTCCATTGATCTCAGTTGGGTTTGTGGAGTGCCGGTTTCTTTCTCTCGTTATCGGTTTCCTACCATCGCAGTCGTCATGAATTTTAAAGAGTTTGATCTTATCTTGGGGTTAGACTGGTTGACCAAATATGAAGCTGAGGTTAAATGCGCCGACAGAGTCGTAAAGGCGAAGATTAAATCAGGCGATTATATAACCATTCCCTGTGAAGGTCAGAATGCTAATAGAAAAGACTTCTGGGCAGCTTTGAATGTTTCTCCAGCCCAAATAGAAAATATCCCTGAGATCACTGAGAATATTCCTGACCTCATTAAAGATATTCCTGTCGTCAAGAACTATGCGGATGTGTTCGAAGAAGTTGTTCGCTTACCTCTGCAAAGAGAAATAGATTTCAAGATTGCTTTGATTCCTAATGCAAGGCCGGTAGTTCACGCTATTCGAAGAATGTCCTTGAAAGAGAAGGAGGAATTAGACAATCAAACACGACAGCTAGTGTGGAAGGGTCTAATCAGGCCTAGTTTCTCTGATTGGGGTGCAGCAGTGGTATTTGTCCCAAAATCTGACGGTACTCTACGTCTATGTGTGGATTATCGTGATCTGAACAAACAGACAATAAAGAATAAATATTCATTGCCGCGAATAGATGATTTGTTGGATCGATTAAATGGAGCACAAGTATTCTCACGAATGGACCTAGCTACAGGATTCCATCAACTTCGAATTGCCGAAGAGTGTGTTCCAATGACAGCGTTCAGAGGCCCCGACTTATTCTACGAGTGGTTAGTAATGCCGTTCGGCTTATGTAACGCTCCTGCCTACTTCGTCGATCTAATGAACAGAGTATTCAGAGGAGTTTTGAATAAATTTGTTCTGGTTTTTATTGATGATATTCTAATCTTCTCTAAATCAAAGGCCGAACATGAAAAGCATCTGGAACAAGTGTTAGAAATTCTCAGACGGAATGTATTAAAAGACAAATTTTCCAAATGTATCTTCTGGTAAGATGAAGTAAAATTTCTGGGCCACGTCGTATCGAAAGAAGGAATCGCTGTGGATCCAAGTAAAATCACAGCTATTCAGAATTGGAAACAGCCCAGTACCCCCACTGAAGTCTGCAGTTTTCTCGGATTGGCTAGCTATTATCGGAAGTTCGTTAAAGACTTTTCTAAGATATCTGGCCACTTAACGAAGCTTACAAAGAAGCATTCTAAGTTCAAATGGACTCAAGAAAGTGAGGAGGCTTTCGAAGAGCTAAAGTTAAGATTAACGACAGCTCCAGTGTTAACCATCATCGATGGCAACCAAGATTTAAAAGTCTGGACTGATGCTTCTAGAGAGGGCCTTGGCGCAGTGTTAATGCAAAGAGGCCAAGTGATTGCTTATGCTAGCCGTCAACTGAAACCACACGAGAAAAACTATGTAACTCATGATCTTGAGTTATTGGCTATCATATTCTCTTTGAAAATCTGGAGACACTATCTTCTAGGCGAGAGATTTGAACTGTTTACAGATCACCAGTCGTTAAAGTATCTGTTCACTCAGAAGGACTTAAATCTGAGACAGCAACGTTGGCTGGAGTTTCTTGCGGCATATGACTTCGAAATTATATATACTCCAGGGAAAGCCAATGTCGTGGCCGATGCGCTAAGCAGAAAGAATGTAATGATCGCCAGTTTTATTATCACGACTTCATTGCTAGATAAAATATCTGCTCTTCAGGAGGATGATCACTTCATTCAGAAGATCAGAGGGATAATTCAACAAGGCGAACCCTCGAGTTTTCAAGTAGACAATGATGGGATTCTAAGGCTCAAAGGCCGAATATGCGTTCCTAACATTCCTGAACTTCGAAAGGAAGTACTGGATGAATGCCACAAGTCAAAACTCAGTATCCATCCGGGAGTAAGCAAAATGTATAATGACATCAAACGCACTTTCTGGTGGAAGTCGATGAAAAGGGACATTTCTTTATATGTAAGCCGATGCCCCACCTGCCAGCTAATCAAAAGTGATCAACAGAAATTGGCTGGATTGTTACAACCGCTAGAAGTTCCTGGTTGGAAGTGGGAGCATATCTCCATGGATTTCATTGATGGTCTGCCCAGAACAAGAAAAGGAAATGACAGTATTTGGGTGATCGTAGATCGTTTCACGAAGACCGCCCATTTCATACCTGTCAAATCAAATAGAACTGCTCAGAGTCTGGCGCAGATTTACGTCAGGGAAATAGTTAGACTACATGGAGTGCCGCTCAGTATAGTAAGTGATAGAGATACAATATTCACTAGCAAATTCTGGGAAGCATTTCAAGTCGAGCTCGGAACGAAGTTAAACTTGAGCACCGCTTATCATCCTCAGACAGACGGTCAGACTGAGAGGGTGAATCGAATTTTAGAAGACCTATTGCGGGCTTGTGTTCTCGATTTCGGGGGATCATGGGAAGACCATCTGCATTTGGCTGAATTCTCTTATAACAACAGCTACCAGGCGAGTCTGACAATGTCGCCATTCGAAGCATTGTATGGTAGACCTTGCCGATCTCCTGCTTGTTGGGTCGAGCCTGGAAATAGACTTGTGTTGGGTCCGGATATGATTCGAGAAGCTGCCGACAAAGTCGATTTTATTAAGAAGAGATTACTCGCCGCTCAAAGCCGACAAAAGAGCTATGCCGATAGAAGAAGAAGAGATATATCCTTTGAAGTTGGCGACTATGTATATTTGAAAGTATCGCCGATGAGAGGAGTTATCCGGTTCGGTAAAACTGGAAAGTTGGCACCCAAATTCATTGGTCCGTTTCCTATTCTGGAACGGATTGGGACTCTCGCTTATAGGGTCAAACTGCCTGACTGGTTGCCTGGAGTGCATGATGTATTTCATATATCTCAACTTCGAAAGCACATTCATGATCCAGACTTGATCGTGGAAGAAGCAGCTCAACAGGACATTGAAATTACTCCAGAATTAGCCGTGAGGCGAGAGCCGCTGAAGATCATCGGCAAAGAAACCAAAGAGCTGAGAAACAAGAAGGTTCACTTAGTCAAAGTGCAATGGAGTGGAGATCCGCGAGATTGTACTTGGGAAACTGAGGAGAGCATTCAGAAAGCTTATCCTAGATGCCGAGTAGATATCTCTGATTGACTTCGGTGCAAGGTACATTTACCATACTTTGCATTACCATTTAATTCTCTAATCTGTTGAAATTTTCTTTTCATGGATGTGCACTTTTAAATTATATGGTCTGAATGATTTTTAAGGAATATAGGATTTGATCAGAATATTTTAGAAAGGTTAGAAACAAATTGGTTGTTGTATTGTGTGATTGTAGATTTATCAAACCACTTTCGACTATATTCCTTTTCGGGGACGAAAAGTTTTAAGTGGGGGAGATTGTAACGACCCAGAAAATCTGAACCAATTTAAAATTTTTAAATTGGCTAAAATAATGGATTTTAAATATTTAAAATAAATATTTTAAATAAAGGCGATGAAAACTGAGTTCGAATCGACAATTGAAAACGAATATAATTAATTATAAATATATATAGAATTGAAAATGGCGCGGTAGTTCGATAAATTCGATTTCAAACTTCAATTGAATATACCGGGTGCAAAACAATCCGGATTTTAGTGAAGCCAAAAACATTAGGATCTAATTGATGATATCTTTCTAACGAATCCGACAAATCGAAATTTGATAGCGGGAATCAAAAGATATGTCCAGTTGAAAATTCTGAATAGTCGCTATGGAATTCAGGCCCTTAAAAATGGACATTTTGCAAATGACCTCGGATTTCGACGAAACCACTTTTGTTAGATCCGTAGTGTCAAGTTATTGTTAGGTTTCAAATTTCATAATTTTTCGAATCAATATGTGAGCGTGGCAAAGGAAAACGCGTTTGACCAGTTTCTGTTGATTTTAATCGACTGGAAATTGGCCATTTTTCCAACGGCCTCAGAATTCGACGAAACTAGTTTTGTTAGGACCGTATCGTCAATACGAAGCTAGAAAATATTTTTCTGGAATTTTTCTAGTTAGTATGTGACCCCGGTAATTTGAAATGTACGTTTAAAATTCAATATAGTGATTTAAATGAAAATTCAAAAGGAAACTGATTGTAACAATCAAATCAGCTTGCGATACATATTCCATTGTGTTCGGGATGGGGGTAAAACGCTATGGACGACAGGCGGTGGGCCTCGTTTCGAGGTCGTATGTAAAAGTCAACTTTTTGCATAAATAAATAAAAAAAAAATATATTTTCCCTCCTTTATCTTTCTTCCTGGCCCCCCCCCCCCCCGTTCATTCTTATTTCAAACGAAAAGGAAAAAAAAAACCTAAGCCTATCGACCCGCCGCTCGATGTCGCGCCTCCGGAGCTAGGGCACCCCGCCGCCCACGCTAGCCGCACATCCCCCTTCTTCCTCCCCCCTCCATCGATCGAAGACCCGAGCCTCCAGAAGCCATCGCGAGCTCCGACGAAGCCCCCTCGCTCGCGACGCTGAAGCCGCCGACGACATCTTCTTCCCCCCCCCCTTTTGCAGCTAATTCGGTGAGCACTTTCTTTTTATTTTTTTATTTTATTTTTTCTGTAAAACTGATTTCTTTAGAAAAGTAAAAACAGATTTTTTATAAAAGAATTAAAAACTGATTTCTTTAGAAAAGTAAAAACAGATTTTTTATAAAAAAGTAAAAACAGATTTTTTATAAAAGAATTAAAAACTGATTTCTTTAGAAAAGTAAAAACAGATTTTTTTATAAAAGAGAATAAAAACTGATTTTTTAAAAAAAGAGAATAAAAACTGATTTTTTTTAAAAAGAGAATAAAACTGATTTTTAATTAGTATTAAAACTGATTTTTTTTAAAAGAATAAAAACTGATTTTTTTTAAAAGAATAAAAACTGATTTTTTTTAAAAGAATAAAAACTGATATTTTTCAAAGGAAGAAAAAAAACTGATTTTTCTAAAGTATTAAAACAGATTTTTTTTAATTAGGTTTAGAAACTGATTTTTTAAAAGAATTAAAAAAAAAAAGAATTTTAAAAATGAATTTTAAAAGAATGTTAAACTGATTTTTAAAGGATTTTTAAAACTGAATTTTAAAAAAAGGAAATAAAAACTGAACTTTAAAAAGTAAAAATCAGATTTTTAGATATTGAAAGTCGAAGTAAAAATCATATTTTTATATATTGAATAGCGTAGAAAAAATCATATTTTTATGTATTGAATAGCATCGTAAAAATTCGATTTTTACATATGTAGAGAATACGGGCGAAAGGGAAAAAAGGTGAAGATTTCTATAAGTGAAGTGTCGTGAAGTTGGATAGCTATTGGTGAGATTTCTGATTTAAAAATATTATATATGTGTTGAAGTAAAAGTGAATTGCTATATATAAATATCTATATATATATATATATATATATATATATATATATATCTATATATATATATACGCCCCTTGTCCACAAACCATGGACGATATTTATTGGTTGAAATTGATGTGAAATTGATTGATAGCGAATGATTGGTTGGGAATGTTTGTGATTGATATTGGTTGATTGCGGTTGAAAATTACCCGTTTGTGGTTGAAAAATATTTGGTTGAAACCACATAGGATTAGTTTGTGGAAATGAAATAAATATATACATGCCGCCTGCGTGCGAACTAGATGCATGATCCCCATTGTCAAAAACCGCGAGGTTTTAAGGTAGAGCGAGGAGCCGTACTAGGGACGGTCCCGGTTTAACTACCCTGCCGTTATGCTGCCGAAATTTTGAATAATATTTGTGTGTTTGAATTATTTTCATATGCTTAAACTATATTTATTCATTGTATAGAAAACATTCATGTGTTGAATTGATATTCATTCGTTGTTTAGAAATTCATGTGTTGAATGGTATTCATATTTTGAAATAAATTGTTCGATAATAAAAATCACGTTTTTATCTATATATAGAAACTATAGAAAACATTCATGTGTTGAATTGATATTCATTCGTTGTTTAGAAATTCATGTGTTGAATGGTATTCATATTTTGAAATAAATTGTTCGATAATAAAAATCACATTTTTATCTATATATAGAAACTATAGAAAACATTCATGTGTTGAATTGATATTCATTCGTTGTTTAGAAATTCATGTGTTGAATGGTATTCATATTTTGAAATAAATTGTTCGATAATAAAAATCACATTTTTATCTATATATAGAAACTATAGAAAACATTCATGTGTTGAATTGATATTCATTCATTGTTTAGAAATTCATGTGTTGAATGGTATTCATATTTTGAAATAAATTGTTCGATAATAAAAATCACATTTTTATCTATATATAGAAACTATAGAAAACATTCATGTGTTGAATTGATATTCATTCGTTGTTTAGAAATTCATGTGTTGAATGGTATTCATATTTTGAAATAAATTGTTCGATAATAAAAATCACATTTTTATCTATATATAGAAACTATAGAAAACATTCATGTGTTGAATTGATATTCATTCGTTGTTTAGAAATTCATGTGTTGAATGGTATTCATATTTTGAAATAAATTGTTTGATAATAAAAATCACCTTTTATCGACTATATGAACTATATAGAAAAATAATGTTTTGAAATGAATCGTTTTACAATAAAAATCGCATTTTTATTGTATGCATAAATCGTTGAAATGTGAAGTGTTAAAAATAGCCACTTGTTCAAAGTAAACATATATGAGATGAAATATTCATTAATTAGCTAATGAAATGATTTGCACCTATTTATGTAACATTAGAATGAATGGAGTTTTTAAACCAAATGGAAATCAAATATGAAGTCGAATAGAAATTGATAAATGATAAGAACTGTATATATATGTACATGCAATATTCATTGAACAGGTTATAGCAAAGGGGCTAGAGAAGAGGAATAAAATTCTGTGCCCGACAAATAGGTACACATTTACTGATTTGTTTGGGTGATGATTTTGAGCCTGTTGGCTAGCCGCTTGGCTTTTTCTTTTTCTTTTTGAGATTAGAAGGACCGGGAAAGCTATTTGCAATTTCCCGATGCTCCCGGTGCAGGGGAGGTTATGGCGAAATTTTTCCAAAATTTAAGGTGTTAGAAAAATATTTGAAGTGTAAACGATATGGAAATCATTGAATGAACTATATTTATATAAATATATAAATATAAATAAAATTAAAACGAAACGAAGCCGTGCAGTTCGTATTTTGAAATCGTGATTTCAAACGACTAGTGCGGGAAATCCGACCATTGGATTTTCCCGAAACCTCAACCGTCGGGTTCGCCTTGGAAATATCTTCCCAACGGCACCAACTTTGTAAAAATCCAACGATTGGATTGTCTGGAATGTTTAATTCAAATTTGAAGAAAAACAGCGCCAGAATCGATTATATTTATATATATATATATAAATATAATTATATTTAATCGAATAACAACGCTGAAGTTCGTATTTTGAAATCGAAACTTCAAACGATTGTACCGGGAGATCCGACCGTCGGATTTTCCCGAAACTGGAACCGTTGAATTCGTTTTGAAAAGACCTTTCTAATGATGTAAATTTTGCGAAGATCCAACGGTTAGATTTTCAGATATGTGTAAATCAAATCTGACGAAAAACAGCGCCACGGCCGCCTTATGGCCCGAAGCGTCGTTTTGAATAAAATGGCTATTTTAAAATAAATAAAAATAGCGATAAATAGTTATAAAATATCATAAGCGATATGGAATGGAAATAAACTGAATTTGCTTGATTTATGTGGCTTTTGATGGTTGAATGTGTTTGGTGTGAAAATTACATTAAAGAACACAATTGGTGTTATCGAATAATTTAACCATTGAAATAAATTGATTTGAAATTCTAAATATACGTGAATTATTTGAGAAGGCCGAGTTAATTCTCATTTCAAATAATTGACCGACGATTGAAAGTCGAAGATGAAGACGATGGTCGAAGACCGGAGATCTTCACCTCGTTTGGATGGTAACCAAGGTCCTGATTGGGAGGCATCCCGAAATATGGATAATGAGTGGTGATCGTTCAGACGTACGTGTTGATCGAAGGGTTTGCGAGGTATTTAGTGCCTCCGGTTTCGTTCAGACCCAGAACGGACTTGTAAATGGACTGTGTGTCTGACATAGGATTTATTCTGTGTGGCATGCTAAGATGCAGTGATCAGGGCTTCTGTTGAAAAGCAAAGTCTTGTGGTGATTATCAAAGCACCGCCTGTGTGGCGTAGCTTTGTGTATAACGTGAATTCGCGAGCCTCACACCCCGGTATGAACCTAAAACGGGAGAACGGACCTCAGGGAGGGCCTACGTTTCCTCCTAGCTAAAAGTGGCGTCAGTGGTTTTACACGCCCTGACGAGTTTGACTTATGTGGTTGTTGCTGTTGCGAGGCGCCTCGGTTAGATCGGACGATCCGGGTCCGATGGAGTCACTTGTTGGCTCGCTTACGCCCCAAAGGGCGGCGAAACGTAGTGCTCAGGCATTTTTAATCCACTCCGTGTGGACCGGCCCTGACGATCTAAGGATCGATGCGTTCTGATCCTGAGACTCGGGCTAGGCAGTCTCGAATTCGGTAAGGACTATCTTTTGCCTTGGTTCATGACGGAAATCCAATTTCCAAATACGTGATCGTGCGGTTTTGATTGTATATATATATATGGCGACATGATATATGGTACCCATGCCGTCTATGATTGATAGTTATGATTTGAAATTGTTTTCAAAAACATATAGACCCTAGCAATAATATCAAATGCCTTTGTTTTGTTCGTATCAATCATATTTTGGCCATTATAAGGTAAAACTCTATCCTCCGGTTTGCGTTGCATTGTGTGATGGGTACTGAGTCTTATAACGGCTTCATTTTTATAAAAAGCATAGCGATGTTTAAAAGAAATATTTGTTTTAAAGCACTGGCAATCCAATGGAGTAAACCCGTTCCACGAAAGTGGCGTGGTCCTGTGATTAGCCAATTATATATGTGTTGAGTGGATTTCTCATACCAGTCCCATGACTGACTCGTAGTTTGTGTCACTCTCAAACTCGGGTGCCCCTTTTTCTACACGGGCAGCCTTGTATTCAGGTTTAGCTGGTTCTTCTTTCTGGATAGCTGGAGCTGAAGATGGATTCTATCGTTTATTTCTTTTTATGCTGTTCAGCTCCTATTGTACATATTTTGTTTATTTCCGCTGTAGACATTTATGTATAGCTGAACTGTATTTGTACTAAGTAAGATCCTGTATACTGTGTAACTCTGATGATTACTTTTATCCAGTATATTTTGTTGTTCATTTCTGGTGTATTTATTTAATTCTGTTCTGCTATTATATGTTTCTGTGTTATATTCCAAAGATAACCTTGTTTCCGTGAAAACGGGAAATCGGGTCGTCTCAGTTATAAAACATTTTTTTAAAGAAGTTAAAGTAAAAAAGGTGAGGTTTAATAGGCAAGTACTTAATCAACGAATTTAGAAATAATTGTTATATTGAAAAGGGGATTTTCAAAAATAAGAAGGGATTATAAAACCATATTTTAATTAAAGTAGTTAAATGGGTTTGGTTTTGATATCGGAATTCGGTTTTTGAATTACAACTCATATCTATCTTAAGACTAGAACGTTGTTGATCAAGGTTGGAGAGGTAATTAAAATACCCTAACTTGAACTACTTCAGGATTATCTGAGCATGATGTTAGTTTGTAATGGCAAAGAGGTTAGTAATAATTTATTATTTTCATAAAAGAAATAATATTGCAACATTATTTGCGAAGATTTCAGAATATATAATGAGGCTTCAGAAGTAAAGGGAATTAAAAAGATTAAGATTATATAATGAGCTTTCCAAACTAAAGGGAATTAAAAAGATTGAGATAATATAATGAGGTTTTTGAAGTAAAGGGAATTAAAAAGATGGAGATTATATAATGAGGTTTCTGAAGTAAAGGGAATCATTAAAATATGAGGACATATAATGAGGAGACTACGTGAAATTATAACGATATTTTCAAGGTAAAAGGAAATGAAGAGTTGAGTTTTCGAATACGTTATTCTATAAGAATAAATATTGGTTATTGTTTTCAAATAATGAAACAAAAGAAATTTCGTAACGTTGTTTTACGAGTGATAAATTGAATTTATTTCCAAATTATATACTATGAGTAATGATGTAGCAATTTTTTTGATAATGATAGTAGAATAGAAAAATCGGATATGATTATAGGATATTTTACTAAGTATTAAAATAAAATAGTTTTGAGAATAATCTTATGTTAAAAAAAAATTCTATGTTCGAAATATTGAAAAGATTTATAAGTTTCAAATTAACCACTCGTTAATTATTTTAAATTAAGAGGCCAATTAATGCTAAGTACCAAAATAGTAAATTCATTTTATTTTCATGATTGTATGGTTGTTATTTGATAGTTAAATAGTCGACTATCAAATCTGTCCTATGCGATTAGTGGTATGGAAAAGCCGAAATCGAATTTTTATTCGAAAACCATTCCAAACCAATGAATACGTAAACCGGGAAGATGCTAATGAAGATGGAGAAATTGAAGACCGTGGATCTTCATGAGCGGAAGAACGACTTGTCGAATTTCTCTGGCATGCATATAGAGTTATTTGATTTGTGATTCTAACGTGATTGAAACCTACGGATTGCAAGGACTACTCACTAAAGCATCATCTGTCACCTGCTACTCAGTCTGCCCATCCATAACCAAATGAACAGCCCAAGGTAATAAGAGGAAACATAAAACCTTATGTTAGACAATAGTCTTAGTGAGTGATAAAACAACTAACAACTTCAACAACAAAGATATATGAAAACGGACAGATAAACATACTAATCTATCCACAACCCCAGACAAGAACTTAACTCAATCTCCCCCCCCCCCATCGGACAGTGATAGCCTTTACAATAAACAAGTCAACCATTCATTTATGGAAACCAGAACATCCATTCAATCATGGTAAACACTCATATCATCCAGATTATATGTATCTCATGTAAACCATCCTAATCGAATTCAATATCCCTCAAGTACAAGCCCCAAAGGCCTAAACCAGTATTAGACAAGCACTCAAGGAACATCTCCTTTGATGATGGACAACCTACGTGAGATGGTACAAACAGAACAACCAATCATCCATGACTGACTCCGGATATCACCGAAATCCTGCTTTGAAACCATCGTTAATCGTATGACGGCCAACCTTGCCATATGTCAAGGGCTAATGGTAACCCCAGTTCTGACATAAACTCCATACGCCTTTCAATGATATGTATGCATGTCCAACCTTGACAACTAGGCATTTCAACGATACCAGGGTACTCGACCTACAACCGGTTTTTTAGGTGCCCCTATCGTACCCCTGCTTTGAGCCTGTTACAACTTACAACAACGATAATCTCTCGGCCTTCGCATCTCTTGTCATCCATCCTGATGACTTTTCATAGTTCAAGCAACCTTGAGCAACCATTATCCAACAACTCGCAACCTTTGATTTGTCACCTCATTCGCTGTTCTACCCCGATCAACGAACACCTTTCAACACTTCGAACCTTCCAACTTGAATCTACTTCGAAGTCACATTATTACCGAGCCAAGTTACACCACTGCGCGACCGACCTCAACATGTGCGACCGACCCAGGCTCTGCACGACCCAACATGATCGACCAGACAACTCTGCTAGTCCCAACATGACCGACCAGACCACTCTGCTCGACCCAACCTGTTCGACCCTTGTAGACCGAACTGACCCACATCAGTTGGCTGACCCACATCAGCTGACCGACCCACAACTGCTGACCGACCCAGTCCATTTCTTTCCCTCCAAGAAGATTTTCCCATGGTTCAACTGACCCTCCATGTTAAACCCAATATGTACAACCCTCCATGTTCGACCTAAAACCAACATTTTCCAATGCAACTCCAATTTCGACCAAGACTCCGCCAAAACGATTCGTTCGATGAAACAAACCCATCAAATACATCCAATACAGTCATAAGCATGTTATGAAACCACTAACATCATGAAAATGACAATTATCATCAAATTACCCAAATTCACCAAAAACCATAATAAATGAACATATGATCTAAATTGCGGATCTAACTTGCATAATCATATGAAATAACATTGAAATCATTACCTTAATCTTGCTAAAATAGATCATAGGGTGATTCATGTCAAAATGGACTTAATATGGCATGGATCTATGATTAAACACTTGAATTTGATGAAAAACGTAATCAAACATTCATATACTTCATTGAATCCATGTAAGAGATGTAAATCACTCACGGATTTACAAAAACAAGCTAAAATTGATGAAATAAGATTCCGGACAGCAAGCACCTCGCACCAATCCCCTTGATCCAATGAACTCTTGCTTTGATTGATGTAGATCTAGCCTCCAATGGTGTAGATCTATGATTTCTCTCCTTGGTTTATGATTTTAATGGTGGAAAGGTGTTTAGAGGAAGGAGGAGCACAAGGCACCAAATGAGAGAATGGAAAACTAAAACCATTTCCCATATCACTTACCCCCTATTTATAGTTTCCACCAGCCCACTAACCGGCCTCCCTCAACTCAACCCATTAGGCTCCCAAAACCTGAACAACCAACTGAAAAATTTTAAAACAGCGATTTCTCCCAAACCGCTGAGCCAAATCTTTAATGTGACTACTCTACGGAAAGACAATCATTAATTCCTTTCCAATGGCATAGGTCTCACCCTATGATTCGACCTGAGTCAAAAGTTATGCCCTGTACAAGACTGAAAGGGGCAAAATGGTCACAAACAAAATTGGTAAAAATTATGGACATGTCTCACATCCCCATAAGCAACATATTAAAAGATGAGAATGATCCAGCCCTCAGGGAAAAATAAATTATTTTATGATCTTCCGATACGTAAAATGCGGGCTGTTACAAAACTTCTCTTAACTTAACAACCAGAATATTTTTGTGAAAATCAACTAGTGATTTTCTGGAAGATCTGACAATTTGGCGTTCAAAGTGAATGGTGGTGTGCTATTTTAAAGAGGTAATAGTAACCTCAAGCCTCATCAACCAGGAAATGACAAAAACGGGCAAGCAACATGGCTATGTGGTTCTCTCCCGTTAGGGTGTATTATCATCTATCTAGAGAAAATCCATTTGCTTCTTTGTTTTATCAATGCTTTTCTTTTCGGGAAAAGTTGTTGATCCCAACCGTTTGTGATATACATTCGATACACTTAAGCGAAATGAGTGGTCGGTCATGTGTCATCGGGTTGCAAGATGTTCTTGTTGAACCTAGTGTATTCCTTTGTAGAGTTACATTATCGATAGGTGGTTCCATACCTTGTCATTTTCAGAATCCATTACCCAATAAGAGCCCATGATTTTTGATTATATACTAAATATATAAAGCGGGAGATGTAAGCGTTCTTCTGGATGGTTATTTATTTGATTTAGACACTATTATAATATCAGAATAGTCTTATCAAATAAATTCTTTAGGTTATTGTAAGGTAAAAACCTTTTTTATTTATATGTTAATTGGTCTTACAATTATCCTTTTCTTTGAAAAGTAATTTTGACTTTAAATCAGTTGGATGATACCTATAAAGTTAGTGAGTTTTCTGAGACGACCACATTTCCCGTACAGACGGAGACAAGGGTAATCTTTGGAATATAACACAGAAACAGATAATAGCAGAACAGAATTTAATAAATACACCAGATAATGTACAATAGAATACACTGGATAAACGTAATCATCAGACTTATACAGTATACGGGATCATACTTAGTACAAATACAGTTCAGCTAAACATAAGTGTCTACAGCGAAAAACAAACAAAATATGTACAATAGGAGCTGAACAACATAAAATAGATAAATGATAGAATCCAACTTCAGCTCCAGCTATCCAAAAAGAGCCAGATAAAACCTGAATACAAGGCTGCCCATGTAGAAAAAGGGGCACTCGAGTTTGAAAGTGAAACAAACTACGAGTCAGTCATGGGACTGGTATGAGAAATCTACTCAACACATTTATAATATGGCTAATCACAGGACCACGCCACTTTCGCAGAACGGGTTAACTCTATTGGATTGCCAGTGCTTTAAAAACAAATCATTCTTTTAAACATCGCAATGCTTTTTATAAAAATGAAGCCATTATAAGACTCAGTTCCCATCACACAATGCAACGCAAACCGGAGGATAGAGTTTTTACCTTATAACAGCCAAAATATGCTTGATATGAATAAAACAAAGGCATTTGATATTATTACTAGTGTTTATATGTTTTGAAAACAATTTCAAATCATAACTATCAAACATAGATGGCATTAATGCCCCATACCACTATGTCGCCATATATAGGTATACAATCAAAATCGCGCAGTCACGTATTTGGAAATTGGATTTCCGTCCTGAACCTGTGACGAGAATGGAATTTCGCTCGGTCCGAACCAATCGCTAAACCGACCCAGACCGTTCGAAATGCCCTATCGTTTTGAGAACACGACAAAATAGAACACATACAGAAGAACATTTCACTGTATATTACAACAATGCATCAGATTACAAGAATATATAGGGTATAAATGAATATTACATAGAAATATCAGAGATTTAAATTACATTTAAATACATCGCAGCGGAAAATAATACAATACACAACTAGAAGGAGATATACGGATACAAAGCTTTCCGGATATCGTTCCAGCTGTAAACCAGGATCCTGTGAATATAAATCTGCAAAACCGAAACTACTAGCTGCCCGTGTCAAAATAAGGGCACCCAGAGTTTAGGTTAAAACAATAAACTCCAGGTCAGTCATGGGACTGGTGTGAGAACTAAAACAGTTATTCTTTATTTTAAAGTTAGGTAAATCAAGGGACCACGCCATATAACACGGAACGGGTTTCCTCCCAAGAATACCAGTGCATAAAACAAACAGCGCAATGCTAAATAGAGAAAAATGAAGCTGTTATAAGACCCAGGTCCTATCACATAATGCAACGCAAGCCGGGGGATAGGGTTTTCCCTTATAACAGCCAAAGAATGCTTGATACGTTTAAAACAAATCATTTGATACTATTATAAGTGCATAGTGTATAAAACAACTTCAAATCATAAGTATCAATCATAGGCGGCATGGGTACCATATATCATGTCGCCATATATAGGTTTACAAATAAAACCGCAAATGTCACGTATTTGGAAATTGGATTTCCGTCTATGAACCGAGGCAAAAGATAGTCCTCAACCGATTCGAGACTGCCTAGCCCGAGTCTCAGGATCAGAGCTCGAGTGACCCTAGGAGCGACAGGGCCGGTCCACCGATGTGGATTAAAATGCCTGAACACTACGTTTCCAGGCCCTTTGGGGCGTAAATGAGCCAACTAAATGACTCCATCGGTTCGAGAACGACCGATCAATCCGAGGCGCCTCGCAACAGCAACAACCACATAAGTCAAACTCGTCAGGGCGTGTAAAACCACTGACGCCACTTCTAACTAGGAAGAAACGCAGGCCCTCCCTGAGGCCCTTTCTCCCGTTTTTGGTTCATACCGGGTGTGAAACTCGCGAAGTAAACGTTACACAAAGCTACGCCACAAAGGCCGTGCTTTGATCATCACCACAAGACTTTGCTTTTCAACAGAAGCCTCGATCAATTGCCACTTAGGCATGCCACACATGCAATTCACTCCATGCGTTTGATATCCATCAATATATAACCCCTGAGCTCGTACGTCTCAGAGAAGGGCGTTAAGCAAGAGAATAAATTCTCCGCCACCAAACAGATATATATTTAATAGAAATCAATCACACAGACTAAAATCCAATGTCAGACACACAGTCCATTTACAAGTCCGTTCTGGGTCGGAACGAAACCGGAGGCACCTAGTACCCCGCATATCCATCGATCTCCAAGTACGTCTGGACGATCGCTAACTGTTTCCATCTTCTTGGGTGTACAGCCCAATCAAGATCATCAGTAATCACCCAAACGACGTGAAGACTTCCGGTCTTCGACCACCGTCTTCACCTTCGACACCACGTCGAATCAGTTATTCAGAATGGGATAAACCCGGTCTTTCTGAATAACTCGCGTATATATTATAAAAGTGTTACACAAACACAACATACGCCTCATTCCAATTCAGAATATTCTTTTATTCAAATATTCCTATACTTTGGGAAAAGTTCCCATTAATTTTATCCAAGATAAATTCTTTAAATTTATTCTTTAATCTCCTTTGAATATCAATTCAAACTAGTCGGAATTAGCGAACCTTACCGTAGTAATCATTGGTTTTAATTTCCCAATCCCAACCTATTCATCCCATGAAGTAAAACTGGTAATACTTCATATCTAACACCACGGTGTTATCGGTAAATTCAATTACCATTTCACGTTCAAATCTAATTAAAGATTTAACTATCGCCTGGAGCAAGACTGGTGGTACTCCATTTTCGATCTTTTCAATCTAATTAAAGATTCATTAAAACTCCACTTAGTTTTAATCTTTAACTGGGTTAAAGAATCAGTGTCATTTAAAAAAACACGGTTCACGATAAACCCAAAATCACATTCCATTAATTATCGGGTTAAAGAACGAGTGTTATTTAAAACACTGTTCACGATAAACCCAAAAATCAATATCCATTCAATTCCAATTAAATATTATTTAATTGGTACACTTCATTAAATCTAAATAAAAAGATTTAATCTTTTCTCAACTGGGTTCAAGAACAGTGTTAGCGAAGACACCATTCACGACAAACCCAAATCACATTCGATATTCAATACAAGGCTCTGAATAGAAAATATATCGGCTTATATTCAATATCGAATTCTACGACTAACAAATGTCGTATTGGAAATAACGATATAAATATATATCTTTCAAATTTCCATAACAACCCCTGTATAATCACGAATTCCAACATCGAAATATTCCGAAGACAATTTCGATTCCAATCCACTCCAATGCAATCATTGGATATTCTGGTTATTTTTAAAACCCTTTTTAAATTCAATTTATTTATTTAAAAATAAATAGAATTATAATTCTAGTTCAAAACCAGTTCATTTCGATAAAAATCTATTTTTATCTTTTCAAATATGGAGTTTTTCATCCCAATTCTTCCCAAATCATTTCTTATGATTTTACACAAATTATTACTATTTTTAATAATTTTACCGAGGCCTGTACAGTCGATTTCCATCAACGGTCATCGAACTGCACTTACAGCGACCTTTTTCAAATTTGATTTAGACATAATTCCAAATCCAACCGTTAGATTTCTAATTTCTAATATTCGTTAGAAAGCTCTTTTCGATACGAACCCAACGGTTCCGGTTTTAGGAGAATCCGACGGTCGGATCTCCCGTAATGTCCGTTTGAAATCAATGGTCGAAATTCGCGAACTGCCGCGGCGCGGCGCGTTCTATTCAGGCCATTATATTATATATATAATATATATAATATATATTTCATCGATTTCTATTTAAAACGAATTATATGAATAGTTTTAATTTCGTTTCAAAAGCAATTTCAACTTCCTTTTCAATTCAAATCAAAATTGAATTCTTCTTTATAAATTCGTTTTAAAATTCATTTCTATTCAATTCAAATTTCAATTCAATTTGAATTCATTTCAATTCAATTTGAATTCATTTCAATTCGCTTTCAATTAAATTTGAATTCGTTTTCAATTCTATTCATTTCGAAATCGTTTTTAATTCAATTCATTTCGAAATCGTTTTCAATTCAATTCATTTCGAAATCGTTTTCAATTCAATTCATTTCGAAATCGTTTTCAATTCATTTCATTTCGAAATCGTTTTCAATTCAATTCATTTCGAAATCGTTTTCAATTCATTTCATTTCGAAATCGTTTTCAATTCATTTCATTTCGAAATCGTTTTCAATTCATTTCATTTCGAAATCGTTTTCAATTCAATTCATTTCGAAATCGTTTTCAATTCATTTCGTTTCGAAATCGTTTTCAATTCAATTCATTTCGAAATCGTTTTCAATTCATTTCATTTCGAAATCGTTTTCAATTCATTTCATTTCGAAATCGTTTTCAATTCATTTCATTTCGAAATCGTTTTCAATTCATTTCATTTCGAAATCGTTTTCAATTCATTTCATTTCGAAATCGTTTTCAATTCATTTCATTTCGAAATCGTTTTCAATTCAATTCATTTCGAAATCGTTTTCAGTTCATTTCATTTCGAAATCGTTTTCAATTCATTTCATTTTGAAATCGTTTTCAATTCATTTCATTTCGAAATCGTTTTCAATTCATTTCATTTCGAAATCGTTTTCAATTCAATTCATTTCGAAATCGTTTTCAATTCATTTCATTTCGAAATCGTTTTCAATTCATTTCATTTCGAAATCGTTTTCAATTCATTTCATTTCGAAATCGTTTTCAATTCATTTCATTTCGAAATCGTTTTCAATTCAATTCATTTCGAAATCGTTTTAAATTAATTTCATTTCGAAATCGTTTTCAATTCATTTCATTTCGAAATCGTTTTTAATTCAATTCATTTCAAAATGAATAAAATCGATATAAATATCGTTCACGTCAAAATGGCGTCCATCTAATCAACACGGCTTCATAAATTTCTATTTTCAAATATTCTATTTCAAATATTTCCTTTTTCAAAATAGTTTTTATTACTAAAATATTTCGTTCAACACATGACCAATCTCAATGGATGAGTGCTGTTAACACATGAACTTTTATTTCATATTATTCTTTATTTTTCAAATTGGAACGAGGCCCAATAAATTACCATATAAAGTTAATTATATGGATTTCATACAACACATGTATATAATAGCATTGAAAAATAATCAACCATCAACCAAAGTGCACTACACTGTATAAGCATCAAATATAGATATCTAACGCTTATAACAGCCTGTCAATCGATCGATCGACATATTTAATCAATCAGGATGAGTGAACTTCAAATTTCATCCTAACACCCGTGTGGGGTTTCAGACAATCAAACAAATATTTTATTTGTGCAGTTAGGCGATGTGTAAAATTTATCGTCCCAATCCATATCAGTCAAATGGGTGTACATCAACAAATCGTTTTGATTTGTAAATGAATATGTTATTTTATTCATTTCCAATAAAAATGATATTTTTATTTTTCTAACATATTTTAGAAAATTTCGGCGGCATAACGGCGCTATGCTAGAAACGGGATAAGGCCTAGCCTTGCCCCCGGTCTAATAATGGCCACCGCGATACCCATATCAATCAAATCACTTTCGTTATGCAAACCACAAAATTTGGAGTAAGAGTCTAACCTAGCCTTACTCCTTCGCCTTATAACGGCGCACGTCTAATCCTAACCAATTTATCGATTCGATTTTTCACACCACAAACCACATTCAAACCAATATCGCAATCAATCACCAAACAGCCAAACAAACAAGTCCATGGTCTGTGGACGATTGTGTCGGGTGCTACTAAACACCGTCTGCATCCTAGTATATATATATAACTAGAAAAGAAATTGAAAGGTGAGAAATTCTCACTTTTAGCTATCCAACTTCACGGCACTTCCTTTATATAAATCTTCATCTTTCACGCCTTTTTGTCATCTTCGTCGCCCGCTTTCACTACCTATGTAAAAATCGAATTTTTACTTCGCTATTCCATATATAAAAATCATATTTTTATTTCGAAGTTCAATATATAAAAATCATATTTTTATTTCGAAGTTCAATATATAAAAATCATATTTTTATTTCGAAGTTCAATATATAAAAATCATATTTTTATTTCGAAGTTCAATATATAAAAATCATATTTTTAACTTGTCTTTTTCATATGAAAAATCATATCCTTTACCAATCAAAAATTATTTCTTTTCATGACTAAAATATAATCTTTTCAAAATAAGAGTACAAACTTTCATGAATAAAAATATAAGTTTTCATATATAAAAATATAACCTTTACTATATTAAAAATATATACTTTTCCCTTATAAAAATATTCGTCTTTCCTTATATAAAAATACGACCTTCCTCTTATAAAAATACGACCTTTTACTTTATGAAAATACCATCTTGATTATCAATAAAAATCTCAACTCAGGTTAAAAATAAATAAAACTGAAAACACTTACAGTTACTCGAGAAAAGGGGGAGGAAAGAGGTTAGGTGATGGTCGGAGGGAGAGAGTTTATCACCATCGCCTAGGGGGGTCTGCTCGCTGCCTTCATTGCTGAGGAGGGGCTGCTCTTCGGTTTGTAGAAAGGGGAGGAAGCGGTCTCGTTTTGGGCTGATTTGAGATGGGGACCCGCACTCGAGGGGAGGAGGAGCTAAACGAGGCGTCGCTCGAGCAGGGGGGGTGCTCAGGTCGGCCATCGACTTCAGGGGGGGCGCTGCATACGGTGGCAGTGGGTAGAGGATCCGGCGGTCTTCAACTTGGGGGTTTAGGGCGTGGTTCTCGCTGGAAGAGGAGGGTCGCGAGGGGGATAGGCCGGAGAGGTAGAGGAGAGCGGAGGAAGAAGAGGGGGTGGAAGCGGCGGGCGGTGGCTGTAGGGGGAGGAGCGGCGGACGAGGTATGAGGAGCGCGATTTCTTTCTGCTCAATTTTGAAGTCAACGAGGTTAAGGGGAGAGAGAATGAAGAAGGGAAGGGTTTATGAATAAATATATATTATTTTAATTTTAATTTTAAAATCCAAAAGTAACTTTTTACTATGAACTCGAAATCAAACCCACCGACTGTCGTCCCTAGCTAATTACCCCCATTCCGAACACAATGGGATATGCCACGTATGCCAATTCGTCCGTTACGATCAGTTTTCATTGAATTTAAAATATAAATATTTATATATTCAATTTAAACGTACTTTTCAATTTACTGGGGTCACATACGGACCCTAAAAATTCCTGAAAAATATTTTCTAGCTTCGTATTGACGATACGGTCCTAACAAAACTAGTTTCGTCGAATTCTGAGACCGTTGGAAAAATGGCCAATTTCCAGTCGATTAAAATCAACTGAAACTGGTCAAACGCGTTTTCCTTTACCACGTTCACATATTGATTCGAAAAATTATGGAATTTGGAATCTAGCAATAATTTAACATCACGGACCTAACAAAAGTGGTTTCGTCGAAATCCGAGGTCGTTTGCAAAATGTCCATTTTTAAGGGTCTGAATTCCATAGCGACTATTCAGAATTTTCACTTGGACATATCTTTTGATTCCCGCTATCAAATTTCAATTATTCGGATTCGTTGGAAAGATATTATCAAATAGATCCTATGATTTTTGGTTTCACTAAATTCCGGATTGTTTTGCACCCGGTACATTCAATTGAAGTTTGAAATCGAATTATCGAACTACCGCGCCATTTTCAATTCTATTTATAATTATATATAATTATTATATATTCTAACGACGACGTATATAATATATACGTTCTAATTATATTCAAAATAAATTTCTCGTCGATATTATTTAAAATAATTCATTTTAAATGTTCAAACTTCACTAAAATTGCCAAAATAAAAATTTTAAACTGGCCCAGATTTTCGGGTTATTACAATCTCCCCCACTTAAAACTTTTCGTCCCCGAAAAGGAACAAAGTCGAAAGTGGGTTGATTAATCAGCTCTACGTTCGATCTGGCTTTCATTCTCCAACCTTTCAGTTTCTGAGAATTTTTCAAAAATTTCAAAAATTTGGCTAACACCCTAAATTTTTGAAAAATTTCGCCATAACCTCCCCTGCACCGGGAGCATCGGGGAATTTCAAATAGCTTCCCCGGTCCTTCAGATCTCAAAAAAAGAAAAAGAAAAAGCCAAGCGGCTAGCCAATAGGCTCATAAAATCATCATCACCCAAACAAAACAGTACATTATGTAGTAAACATGTACCTATTTGTCGGGCAAACAAATTTTATTCTCTGCTCTAGCCTCCTTGCTATGACCTGTTCAATGATATACATGTATATGCAAGCAAATGCGACCAAATTTCAATATAATTCAATATTTGATTCAATTAGGCTAAATGGTTCATAATTAGCAAACAAATAAACAAACAACACAAACATCAATCAATTAGTGAATTAGAGTTTCAAATTCATAATTTTGATACATGTACAAAAATCATGTTTTTGATGCCAATTCACAACAATAAGCCCTATCTAATTTTGGTTCTCACACCAGTCAATAGGAAATATATAGAAATCTCACCTTCGAAACACGAAAATAAATTCTAATGATGACGCGTCAATCATTAGAATCATGTCCGAGCGACTAGAGTGTGATTCTATATCTATCGAATATATTTGAGGCTTCAATACACGTGGATCAGACGTATACTAAAATCTCTATATATTTGATTGTCCAAATCAATGTAAATAAATAATCAAATACGTATAATTGATTTAAATTTTCAAAACAAAAATTTGTTTTCATTTTAAAAATATACTCTTCACACTCGTTCTAGGATACTACTGATCCCATCTCTAACGAGTCATTCCATTGGATATTGCTAATCCAATATCTGATGAATTCTTTCGTATTGTTCTAATGTGCCTTGTTCTCTGAGCTTTGTAAACCAAAGCTCTGATACCAACTGTGACGAGAATGGAATTTCGCTCGGTCCGAACCAATCGCTAAACCGACCCAGACCGTTCGAAACGCCCTATCGTTTTGAGAACACGACAAAATAGAACACATACAGAAGAACATTTCACTGTATATTACAACAATGCATCAGATTACAAGAATATATAGGGTATAAATGAATATTACACAGAAATATCAGAGATTTAAATTACATTTAAATACATCGCAGTGGAAAATAATACAATACACAACTAGAAGGAGATATACGGATACAAAGCTTTCCGGATATCGTTCCAGCTGTAAACCAAGATCCTGTGAATATAAATCTGCAAAACCGAAACTACTAGCTGCCCATGTCAAAATAAGGGCACCCAGAGTTTAGGTTAAAACAATAAACTCCAGGTCAGTCATGGGACTGGTGTGAGAACTAAAACAGTTATTCTTTATTTTAAAGTTAGGTAAATCAAGGGACCACGCCATATAACACGGAATGGGTTTCCTCCCAAGAATACCAGTGCATAAAACAAACAGCGCAATGCTAAATAGAGAAAAATGAAGCTGTTATAAGACCCAGGTCCTATCACACAATGCAACGCAAGCCGGGGGATAGGGTTTTCCCTTATAACAGCCAAAGAATGCTTGATACGTTTAAAACAAATCATTTGATACTATTATAAGTGCATAGCGTATAAAACAACTTCAAATCATAAGTATCAATCATAGGCGGCATGGGTACCATATATCATGTCGCCATATATAGGTTTACAAATAAAACCGCAAATGTCACGTATTTGGAAATTGGATTTCCGTCTATGAACCGAGGCAAAAGATAGTCCTCAACCGATTCGAGACTGCCTAGCCCGAGTCTCAGGATCAGAGCTCGAGTGACCCTAGGAGCGACAGGGCCGGTCCACCGATGTGGATTAAAATGCCTGAACACTACGTTTCCCCGCCCTTTGGGGCGTAAATGAGCCAACTAAATGACTCCATCGGTTCGAGAACGACCGATCAATCCGAGGCGCCTCGCAACAGCAACAACCACATAAGTCAAACTCGTCAGGGCGTGTAAAACCACTGACACCACTTCTAACTAGGAAGAAACGCAGGCCCTCCCTGAGGTCCTTTCTCCCGTTTTTGTTCATACCGGGTGTGAAACTCGCGAAGTAAACGTTACACAAAGCTACGCCACAAAGGCCGTGCTTTGATCATCACTACAAGACTTTGCTTTTCAACAGAAGCCTCGATCAATTGCCACTTAGGCATGCCACACAGGCAATTCACTCCATGCGTTTGATATCCATCAATATATAACCCCTGAGCTCGTACGTCTCAGAGAAGGGCGTTAAGCAAGAGAATAAATTCTCCGCCGCCAAACAGATATATATTTAATAGAAATCAATCACACAGACTAAAATCCAATGTCAGACACACAGTCCATTTACAAGTCCGTTCTGGGTCGGAACGAAACCGGAGGCACCTAGTACCCCGCATATCCATCGATCTCCAAGTACGTCTGGACGATCGCTAACTGTTTCCATCTTCTTGGGTGTACAGCCCAATCAAGATCATCAGTATTCACCCAAACGACGTGAAGACTTCCGGTCTTCGACCACCGTCTTCACCTTCGACACCACGTCGAATCAGTTATTCAGAATGGGATAAACCCGGTCTTTCTGAATAACTCGCGTATATATTATAAAAGTGTTACACAAACACAACATACGCCTCATTCCAATTCAGAATATTCTTTTATTCAAATATTCCTATACTTTGGGAAAAGTTCCCATTAATTTTATCCAAGATAAATTCTTTAAATTTATTCTTTAATCTCCTTTGAATATCAATTCAAACTAGTCGGAATTAGCGAACCTTACCGTAGTAATCATTGGTTTTAATTTCCCAATCCCAACCTATTCATCCCATGAAGTAAAACTGGTAATACTTCATATCTAACACCACGGTGTTATCGGTAAATTCAATTACCATTTCACGTTCAAATCTAATTAAAGATTTAACTATCGCCTGGAGCAAGACTGGTGGTACTCCATTTTCGATCTTTTCAATCTAATTAAAGATTCATTAAAACTCCACTTAGTTTTAATCTTTAACTGGGTTAAAGAATCAGTGTCATTTAAAAAAAACACGGTTCACGATAAACCCAAAATCACATTCCATTAATTATCGGGTTAAAGAACGAGTGTTATTTAAAACACTGTTCACGATAAACCCAAAAATCAATATCCATTCAATTCCAATTAAATATTATTTAATTGGTACACTTCATTAAATCTAAATAAAAAGGTTTAATCTTTTCTCAACTGGGTTCAAGAACAGTGTTAGCGAAGACACCATTCACGACAAACCCAAATCACATTCGATATTCAATACAAGGCTCTGAATAGAAAATATATCGGCTTATATTCAATATCGAATTCTACGACTAACAAATGTCGTATTGGAAATAACGATATAAATATATATCTTTCAAATTTCCATAACAACCCCTGTATAATCACGAATTCCAACATCGAAATATTCCGAAGACAATTTCGATTCAAATCCACTCCAATGCAATCATTGGATATTCTGGTTATTTTTAAAACCCTTTTTAAATTCAATTTATTTATTTAAAAATAAATAGAATTATAATTCTAGTTCAAAACTAGTTCATTTCGATAAAAATCTATTTTTATCTTTTCAAATATGGAGTTTTTCATCCCAATTCTTCCCAAATCATTTCTTATGATTTTACACAAATTATTACTATTTTTAATAATTTTACCGAGGCCTGTACAGTCGATTTCCATCAACGGTCATCGAACTGCACTTACAGCGACCTTTTACAAATTTGATTTGGACATAATTCCAAATCCAACCGTTAGATTTCTAATTTCTAATATTCGTTAGAAAGCTCTTTTCGATACGAACCCAACGGTTCCGATTTTAGGAGAATCCGACGGTCGGATCTCCCGTAATGTCCGTTTGAAATCAATGGTCGAAATTCGCGAACTGCCGCGGCGCGGCGCGTTCTATTCAGGCCATTATATTATATATATAATATATATAATATATATTTCGTCGATTTCTATTTAAAACGAATTATATGAATAGTTTTAATTTCGTTTCAAAAGCAATTTCAACTTCCTTTTCAATTCAAATCAAAATTGAATTCTTCTTTATAAATTCGTTTTAAAATTCATTTCTATTCAATTCAAATTTCAATTCAATTTGAATTCATTTCAATTCGCTTTCAATTAAATTTGAATTCGTTTTCAATTCTATTCATTTCGAAATCGTTTTTAATTCAATTCATTTCGAAATCGTTTTCAATTCAATTCATTTCGAAATCGTTTTCAATTCATTTCATTTCGAAATCGTTTTCAATTCATTTCATTTCGAAATCGTTTTCAATTCAATTCATTTCGAAATCGTTTTCAATTCATTTCATTTCGAAATCATTTTCAATTCATTTCATTTCGAAATCGTTTTCAATTCATTTCATTTCGAAATCGTTTTCAATTCAATTCATTTCGAAATCGTTTTCAATTCATTTCATTTCGAAATCGTTTTCAATTCAATTCATTTCGAAATCGTTTTCAATTCATTTCATTTCGAAATCGTTTTCAATTCATTTCATTTCGAAATCGTTTTCAATTCATTTCATTTCGAAATCGTTTTCAATTCATTTCATTTCGAAATCGTTTTCAATTCAATTCATTTCGAAATCGTTTTCAATTCATTTCATTTCGAAATCGTTTTCAATTCATTTCATTTCGAAATCGTTTTCAATTCATTTCATTTCGAAATCGTTTTCAATTCATTTCATTTCGAAATCGTTTTCAATTCAATTCATTTCGAAATCGTTTTCAATTCAATTCATTTCGAAATCGTTTTCAATTCATTTCATTTCGAAATCGTTTTCAATTCATTTCATTTCGAAATCGTTTTCAATTCAATTCATTTCGAAATCGTTTTCAATTCATTTCATTTCGAAATCGTTTTCAATTCATTTCATTTCGAAATCGTTTTTAATTCAATTCATTTCAAAATGAATAAAATCGATATAAATATCGTT